>JADKLZ010026394.1:4033-16755 GCA_021533235.1 Biomphalaria straminea | reverse complement strand
TTTATAGAAATTTCTTTTAATAAACCCTAATGCTTTGTTTGATTTTTATATATATATATATATAGATGTGCTCTATCTGATGGAATATTAGATTACTTTATTCCCCTTGTGTTTAGTTTAGCATTCATTATGACAGAAAATTTGAATTAGTTTCATAGATTTTTTTAAAATTTCAAACATGCTGTTATCCTTATCATTTTTAGGGTGCTACATTCTTAAATAAATATAAAATATTTTTGGCAGCTCTGTCAATTTGATCCATGGCCTGAGCAAGTCCAACAAGTTTGGTGGAGGGTTGAGTAACCAGTCAGGACTATACTACAACACCTCAATCACAAGTGCTCCAAACTCTCATGCCAACATCACTGACATGGACTATGATGGCGATGTCCAAGATACAACTCCAACTGCTTATTCTTCCCCTGAAGTGTTTTTTAACAGGTTAGTAGATTCATGTTTTTTAACAGGTTAATAAATTTCAGGGGGGCTTCTAAACCTGAGGTTCTGGGTTCGAATCCCAGTGAAGACTGGAATTTTGAATTTCGGGATTTTAGGTCGCCCCTGAGTCCACCTAACTCTAATGGGTACCCGACTTTAGTTGGGGAAAGTAAAGGCGGTTGGTCGTACATAACACCCTGCTTGTTAACCGTTGGCCTAAATAACAAATGACCTTAACATCATCTGCCCCATAGATCGCAAGGCCTGAAGATGACACTTTACTTTTACTTTACTTTAATAGTTTCAGGGGTTTTGTTTATGGTTAATATTTTCCATTTTTCTCAGTTCCTTTTCTGCCTTTGAATCTGATTATGTGGCCCAATTTGTTATGTGTGTAAACAACAGTCCTATCATGTGAAGTATGAATCAAAAAGATTCCTTTCTTTCCTTGTGACTCTAGAGCATGGAACAAGTTGCCTTAAACAGCTCAGAAAATACATGACTTAGTAGAGTTTAAAGTAAATTAATTTCAGACCTTGTGGTCTATAGGGCAGATGATGTAAAGGTCATCAGATTCTGTGGCCTACGGTTAACGAGGGTGTCATGTGGCCAGCACAACAACCAACCGCCTTTATTTTTTCCCCAACTAATGTCAGGTACCAATTAGAGCTGGGTTGACTCAGAGGCGCCCAAGGATCCCGAAATAAAAATCCCAGCCTTCACCAGGATTCGAACCTGTGATCCCCAGTTCAGTAGCCACCACCGCGCCTCCTTTAGTAGAGTTTAATTGTACTATAAACTCTATTTAGAAGAGTTTAAGTTTCTTCTTATAACCTGATGATAATAACCTCAAGGTCAGTTTTCCAAGGCCTGCAACCATAATTTACTAGGTGAATAAGCCAACTGGTTAACTGCCTTGACCAGGACCCATTTTATGGAATGTAAATCTAAAATAAAAATACTACTCAGAACTGCATCTCAAGACCATCATTTGATCAGTTAATAGTTTATATGAAGTCTCTAGTTGTACACTAAGATGCTAAAATTAAAAGTTATTAGTAGCATTTTTTTTTAACATTGTTTTCTTCACATTGTTTTCTTCACACTGTTTTCTTCACACTGTATGAGTATTTGTTGTGATTAGTAAAATAATTGATAATGAAATGTTTTCTGAACCAGGACTGATGATCTATTGGTTGTAACCATGGTGTGGGCCACCTTGAAAGATTCTGACGCTGGCATGTACTTCTGTGAGGCTCTATCCACTATAGAAAATGTTTCTCATGCTGTCGATTATCAGCTGTCTTTACATGGTAAGTATAGTTATGCATTACTTTCTTAGACTGAGACAGTGAGAAGCAAGGAGTCTCCATTTAGATTTGTCACTAGTGATTGGCCGATTCATTCCCACAAGACATATAATAATAATAATTTATTTATAAAGCGCTGTTAACAAACAAAATGTAGGCTCAAGGCGCTGTAAAAACATTACAAACACAAACATGAGACATGACAAACTAATCTAAAAAAGTTCTAAACAGATAGGTCTCTATGTTCTTCTTAAAAGTGGTGTAGCAAGTTGTCTGTCTGAGATCAATGGGGAGTGGTCCGTGAACTGAAAAGGCCCGCTGACCGTAGCTTTTGAGGGAAAAACGTGGCACCACTAAAAGCGTTGAGTCCATTGAGCGTAGGGCTCTCTGAGGGACATATGGAGTAATCAGTTCGCTAAGGTACAAGGGCATCTCATTGTTGTATAGACACTGATGGCAAAGTGTGGCGACCTTGTAATCGATTCTTGCTTTTACGGGTAACCAATGGAGCGTGCGCAAGAGCGCAGTAGCAGAATCTCGTCTTGTTTTTTTAAGAACTATTCGTGCGGCGTTGTTCTGAATACGTTGCAGCTTGGCTATTTTGTCGTCGGGTATACCTGCTAGCACAGCGTTGCAGTAGTCAAGGCGGGAGAGTATGAATGCCACAGCTAGCGTTTTTGTTGACTCCGTTGTTAGGTATGGTCGGATCTGGCCTAATCTGCGCAGCTGCAGATAAAGACCCTTGCAGAGCTGCCTTATGTGTGAGTCGAAAGATAGTGTTGAGTCAAAGAAAACTCCAAGATTCCGGACTACATGGACATAAGAAACCTGGCAGTTTGTAATAAAAAGAGAATCTGTGCTCTCGACTTTTGAGACGTTGTTCCGAGTGCCAATCTTGATTATTTCTGTCTTGTCTTCATTCATCTTGAGCTTATTCTCAACCATCCAATCGCTCACCCTTGCAACGGTACCACTGATTTTCTCTGCCAGATGCGACACCTCTGAGGGTACTGAGGAATCGTATAACTGTGAGTCATCAGCAAAGAAATGGTATAAGATGCCTGTTGGCCGTATGACACCGCTCAGCGGATATGTATACATAGTGAACAGTACTGGGCCTAGAACTGATCCTTGCAGACAAGTCCAGCATGGAAAGAATTGATATGTGGCCTATGTCGGAATTGTGAAGTAAGTCGTTTAGTACCCTGACCACTGCTGTCTCTGTGCTACGGCACTTCCTATATGCGGATTGAAATTCTTCCAATAGACAGTACTGTTCAAGATGAGAAAGAATTTGCGCTAACACGATGCGCTCCAGAAGCTTTGACAGAAAGGGGAGATTTGATACTGGGCGATAGTTTTTTAGACATTCCGGGTCAAGACTGGATTTCTTCAATAAGGGCCTGACAAGTGCATGCTTAAATTGCTGTGGTACAATGCCTGAAGTCAGTGAAGAGTTCACAATGATAGTAATTGTGGGTACAAGCTCATCTAAACATTCAAGTAGCAATGAAGTAGGAATGGGATCAAGGTCACATGACTTATTTGGCATCTTTAAAATAGTACTTTTGACATACTCTTCAGATACACACTGAAACTCGCAAAAAGGGGAATTTTGAAAGATTGGAGAGTGGTCGAGCTGTGATGAGAGGGAGGGCATGTCATTTCTGATCTGCTCAATCTTGCCAATGAAGAATCTATTGAATGAATCAGGGAGTTCAGATACTGGGATAGATGACGGCAAACGTTCGTTATTAGCTCCCCCTAACATTTCAGCGGTGATCCTAAATAGCTGCTTCGAAGAATCAGAAGTTTCGATTTTTTGTCGAATATGACTAGCCTTTGCATCTCTAATCATACATGGGGTCTTCAAACCTACCATGAAGGTGTGGTGCCATGCTATAGTGGCTTAGTATTGTTTCCAGATTTCTTATTTTGGTCTGCACGTCATTGAGTTTTTGTAGTATTTCTTTCCTGGCCATGCTACACTGCCTCACAGTGGCGCCTGCATGGAAACAATCGTAGAAGGAAACGATTAGGCTAAAGCAGTGTTTCTCAAACTTTTTTGTCTGCCGGTACAGTAAAAAAACTATAAAAATTTTGCGGCACACCACGAAGAGCAACAGTTTTTTATAATGAAAAGAAAAAAAGATTTTACCTGTTTTTAATCATTTTATATAATGTGAAGGGTGTGCTTGTTTTTGAGAGCAAAGTCGACAAACTCTCATTTCATCGTCTATTGTAAGAAGTCTCTCTCGGGATGCAGGCGGTCTAGATTTTATGAAGTTTACAACTTCCAACACTTAATCCAGAACAGACATCAAATCTTTCGGCAAAGATTCGAAGGCAAGGCTTCTCTGTGGATCATGCAGTGAACAACTAATACATATGGATTTTCTTGACGCACAAGAGTGACGAATCCCTTTCTATTTCCCTGCATGGATGGACAGCCATCTGTGCAAACGCTGACATAGTTTTTCCACTGTAGTTTGAAAAGCAAAATGTTTTCATTTACCACATTGAAAATACCTTCGCCTTTGGTCGTAGTTGGTAAGTCTTTGCAAAATAAGAATTCGTCGACACATTTTTCATCCTTTATGTACCGAATAAAAGCTAGCAGCTGGATTTTGCCGCTGACATCAGTGGATTCATGAACTGAAGAGATCACAGCAGAGACACTTAATTGTCAGTCACATTGAAGTGTTCGCAGATTTAATCTTATACATCTGATGATAAGTCTTCAGTTGTGAGCAAGATAGTATAATTTGATAAAGGAACTTTTTTAACTTTTTCTGCGGCATTGGGTCCGTTTCAACAACTATTGCTAAAGCTGGTGCAATGACAGATTCTGCCTCTGTGTGTGCTTTCTTGAGTTTGCTAATAACTGATCAAACTTAAAACTTGCAATCAATCCCTGGCAGCTTTAAGTAGTTCGTAAAGTTTATTTTGTTGAGCTCTGGTGTTTTCAAAGTATTCCTTCGGTTGCGCTTTTACTGCTGGATGTTTTGTTTTTAAGTGTCTCTTCAATATGCTTGGAACAAGCGCCTCATTCGACAGGGTTGCATTGCAGATCAGACAGAATGGTAATGGAGAATCTTCAGGTCCCGAAGATTTAAAACCATATCCGATGTAATCTTCTGTGAATCTTCGTTTGGTTCTTTGCTTTTCATATAACGCTTTCGAAGTTTCATTCTTGCTAACGTATTTGTCCATGGATAACAATAAATAATGCTTATTGATATTTTGATTATTAGCATACACCAAAAAAAAATTTACATGAAATACATCGCTTATTATTATCGTTGCCAATTCAAGAACTGTTGTGTGTCTGCTAGGGGGGCCTACATTACTATTACTGGTCGTTGCAAGTGGGGATGTCATAAAACTGTAATAGTAGGCAAACCTGTGTAATGCTGCATGTGTGGCATTCTGAAAACCCCGCGGCACACAGTTTGAGAAACACTGGGCTAAAGGGTTGCAAAAGAAGACTTCTTTGGGGGTGCGAGAGCATCCTCATTGCAATGAGGGCAGTTGTAAAAAAGCTCCCACAACCTTGTCACAATCCGGGCTGTGTTCCTCAAGGGTCATTACATAAATGGTGTGTCCCCCCACGGTTAGCCTGGTATAGAAAAGGAAAATGGCTGGGGTCTTAGTGTACGAGGCCTCTTGACGCAAGTCTGACCCACCCGCCAGACAGAACAGTGTACACTGTTCTCATTCAGACCTGTGAGAGGGAGCTCTTGATCACTTTTATAGCCTAGAGTTCCAAGAGCCAAAGGCTCAACTCTACCTGACAGTTTCAAGAAGAAGAAGAAGAGTATTCATCTTGTCTTAGGGACATGTTTAGTGAATTTCATGCAATGTTCGGTCACGTCTAAGCTAAGAGGACCTGTTCAGATGAAAGTCACTAAATTATCAAACTAAAATTCAATTCTAAAAATATCAAATTAGATTTTTAATGTAAGGTAGTAAAATTTAAAATATTACGTCATTAATGTCTAAAAAAAATGTTTTTGAGTTTTAAGGCAATACACATAAATCTTTCAATGGTAATGATATAATTACACTCAAGCACTTATTGAATGCTACGTGTTTCTGCAATGGTTTTAACACATTATATATTTATTTCCTATAGCCATCAAGAAACCTGAGATCAGAGAGGAAACTAAAGGCTCAAGGAGGATAAGCATTGGTTCTAATGCAGCATTTCAATGTAGCATCACAGGCTTACCTCCCCCAACCATCACTTGGTTCAAAGATGGGAAGCCTTTGCTCCTTAATGACAACCATGCTTTAAGAGACTTTAGGTCAGTGATTTACAGTATAGATTTCAAATTAGCTATTTTCAATAACGCCTTAGTGTCACCTTTTTAAAAAAAAAATGAGAATGGGGTCTAGTAGCCACAGTTATATTTATCTATCATGATAATTATTGTACAACAAATAAAAGATTTTAAAAAAATCATAACACAATAATAAAGTTAACTATGTGAACAAAATATAATAATTAAACTTACTTTTGATATCTTGCTAAGTAATTTACTATAATTATAACAGTATTGGTACAAAACTGATTGGCTTTTTTTATTTAGCAAATTCTCATTAAATTTGTTCTGTTAAGATTTTTCAGTATTTTTGTTTTGCATGGCTGTCTGAATGTTTGATATGTACTTCTGACCACAGTCATGATATCATGATACTGCTAAAGCTAAGACTTAATAATATTTTGTTTTCTGAAGAACATTTTCCAACTTATAAAACTGAAAACAAATCTACAAATCAAACAAATGTTTGATAAGCACTTCTGACCACAATCATGATATCATGAACTGCTAAAGCTAAGACTTAATAATTTTTTGTTTTCTGAAGAACATTATAAAACTGAAAACAAATCTAAGGAATTTTTTTTTTCTATTGAGAATATAAACATAACATTTCTGTTGACAGTCTAACAATCAAAAATGCCTCTAAGGAAGATGAAGGAAGCTATCAGTGCATGGGAAGTAACATTGGTGGATCAGTCTGGAGTAGCAACATGACTTTATTTGTTGGGGGTAAGGAAATAATCTGTTTAGTTTATCAGATTATCATTTTATAATACTTAGAGACCCTATCTCACAATGTCTTTTAGTTTTGTATTTCTTATATCAAAAGATCGTTAACCTGTGATTAGTTTCATGTTGATAGAGTTAGTTTTGATTTTTTTTTTTTTTTTACTTTTATAGAAGTGCCACTACGTGCCAGTTTCTCGGCCACCTACATTGGGATTATTGTCAGCATAGTTTTTGTCATCGTCATCATATTTATCCTAGTCATCATCAGAATCAAACGGAGTAAAGCTGGCTTTGTAAGTAAAAGCTTAGATTTGTTTTGGGTAATTGCTATAATATCCTTTCTTGCTGAAAGGCATTTCTGAGAGATGTGTCCACGGGTCTGTTTCTTACACTCGTAGATGTCATTTTTGTGGTGCTACTTTTAGTTTGACCACCTTTTTTCTTGGCCTGCCTCTTGCTAATCTCTTGCGGATCTGCCTAAAGATTTGGTAGAGGGATATCTTGATGTGGCAAAGTTAAATTTTAACAAAGTCTTTTATCATTGAAAAATCTAAAAAGTTACAAAGTTTGATTAGACGTTGATGCATGACATAGTGTAGTGAAACATATTTATGTCAATCAGCAATAGTTGTAGAAATTATAAATATGTGTGTTTTTAGCGACCTCCGTAAGGGGAAAAGCCGCTATTAGGTTTGTGCAAAATGTCCGTCTGTCACACTCAGGGCGCCAAAACTAGAAGAGATACGAAAAATATTTTTTCACCATCAAATGTGGTTTGAAAAGTTTAGGTACAATGGCTACTTTTAGTTTTCTAAATGCAAACCGTTTAATTTATAAAATTAATTATGCAAGCGATTTTTTAATAACAAAACACCAATTCTAAAACAATTACGTAAATGTAAGGGAGGAAATGTTACTATAAGAAATGTCCTTGACATGTGGATATCACGCACATTTTTTAAAATGAACTTTTAGCAGCGACTTTCGTGTACTAGCGTAAAGCCCGGCAATGACATGATTCTAAACTAATTTCTTAATTTTTTTAAAAAATCAGATTTTTAAAAAAGAAATTGTTTAGTGCCCCCATTAGAATGAAAGAAGCATATTTTTGTGCGTTTTGTCTGTTGGTTGGTCTGTCCGTCACGGTTAGATAAAAAAAACACTAAAGGCTTTTGAAAATATAATTTAACCTTTACTGTTCTTTCAGAAATATTGCGATAGTTTAAGGATGGGAGCATACAGGAATTGAGCCAGGGACCAACGATAAATCCGAACTAAAGTCTAGTGCGCAAACATCAATATAAGGCAGGTTTATACCCTTCTCGCCATCCTCCGTCCTTCAGCGAGAAGTTAATTATTTTCAACTTAGAAGGAACATCCGAAACATCTTGCGAATAGGCGGATCTAACAGGGATCCGACTCCGACGGGGGCCGCCTCTGAGTTTGTGTATCACACAAACTCTCTTTGTAATCTTGTTTTATTTTTTTTTTACAAAACTTTTATTTGATTACATTAAAATGGGAAATTACAACGATCAAATCCCATGCATACAAGAGGATCCAAGGTTACATTTAACTTTTAAAAATACCAAGACATCACCAATCGAAACCATTGTTGCACTTTGCTTGTTAGCAAAGAGAATTTATTTTTTATAAATGTCTACCTCATAGACTTACTTAAAAGGTGTGTATTAATGTGATAAGACATAAACTGATATTAAATAAGTCACACTAAGGCATCTGTCTGTAACCTTGCAGCACAAGGAGCTGGAGCAGTACCTCATTCAGCCCCAAGGAAACTATAACCCTGATCTTCCTATTGATGAACAAACTGGTTGTCTCCCTTATGATGCCAAATGGGAATTTCCCAAAGATAGATTACGGTTAGGTAAGCTGTACTTTTTGTTTTGTTTTGGCCTAGTTACACTAAGACCTTTTTTGAATGAAGAATAACAAAATCTCTATTAGATATTTATATATATAAAAAATGTAAAACAAAGGTCTTGTAGAGCTTAAAAAAAATGAAACAAATAATTGAAATTGTAACTGAAACTTTTTTATTTATGAAAGTATTTAACAAAATCGCTTTTTATATCTAGCTCTTACATATAGATCAATATCACAGAAGGGATATAACATTATTGTAATATAGTTATTCATAGAATAGCTATTTGTGCATTGAATTTCTTTTTTTACTAAATGCAGGCATGATATTGGGCCAAGGTGCTTTTGGTCGTGTTGTGAGGGCAGAGGCTATTGGTATTTCTAATAGTCAGGATGTCACTGTTGTGGCTGTTAAAATGGTGAAAGGTAAGCTCTAAGTCTTTAACACCTTAATATCCAGCAGTCTCATGTTTGTATTTGACATAGAAGTAACCATATATATACACATACATATATATGTCACATAGCATCATCTTTCTTTAGACATGCAGGATTTCACATTAGATCCTCTTTCTTTTGACAAACATAGACATCTCATAACATTTTAAAGTCTTTAACTTTAAGAAAGATCCCTTTTAACTTTTTTTCATGTTTTAATGTATGTCTGTTTATACTTTCATAGATTGTACTGACAAGGACCAAATGATGGCGCTCCTGTCTGAACTGAAGATACTTATACATGTTGGCCAGCACCTAAACATTCTCAACTTACTTGGAGCTGTGACTAAAGACATACGTTTTGGTCAGTCTCTGAATTTTTTTTGTTAGCACTTTATTAAATAGCTTAAAGAGTTGGTAGATTCACATATCATGTCCATGTTTCAAGCAGTCTGAATTCCATTAAAAATTGACAAAATTATTTCATTTGTACATTTACTACTTTTTTTTAAAAAATGCTATAGAAATTGTTAATTAACATGTTGTAAACTTAATGGGTTTTTCAAAAGATAAAGTAATAAAATAATAATAATACTCCTTATTATCCTTGACGAATTTTTGTTTTTAATTATTCATTATTAACAATTAATACGTGTAATCACGCCATTATGAGCACTCAAGAGGTAGTGCTTCCCAGCTCTAATTGTCACTATCACACTCCTTGAATAACAATACATTACAACAATGTAAACCATATTATAGACATTCATGCCACAGTTTCACTTAAATATTATCTTACTTTATCTATTATGATTTATAGTATTTTCCATTGAGGTACTCTATGTTGAACACCAAAAAGGCAATAACATATTTTTTTAAAATCAAATTCAAAGGGATAAAATATTTTTTTTTACAACTACTTAATTTAGACATCTAATCATCTTTTTATTTATCTTAAATAATATAACTTTGTTTGGCTATGTAAAATAAAGGTTTTTTTTCTACAGGTGAACTGTATGTCATCGTGGAGTATTGCCATTTTGGAAATCTCCGAAGCTATCTTATAAAGAACAGGTCACATTTTGAAGACACGATGGAGGGTGCAGATGAGACGGACACATCCATGTTGAAAGCGAAGATACACAAGGCATCAGAGGGTGACAAAAAAGATCCCTACTACGTCAACAAGGCTGGCGGACCGCAGGGCAGCGCCGATGTTTTAGGTCCCAGTCTGACCACCAAAAATTTATATTGTTGGGCTTATCAGGTGGCCAGGGGAATGGAATACCTAGCCTCTAAAAAAGTAAATATACACTGCAGATGTTTTCATTGACTCTTTTAGTTTAAAGATGCAGCTTGATAAGTCAAGCTAATACTGTCTCAGTTTATTTCTTTTTACTTACAAACTTAACTGTTATAATTCTCTTTATCATGCCTTCTGCAAACACTGCGCAACACATCACATTTGACTCTTTCAACCTGATTGATGACATCAACTTGGATTTTACCCCATTAAATTAACTTTCAGTTTATAAACTTTAATTTGTGTTGTGTAAAAAGAGCATGCATTATCACATAATTCTAAACAAAATATAACATTTTCTGATTTAAAAAAAAAAAGGTTTTTGAAGTTTAATGGTTTAGTGAAATTCAAATGAGCAAAATGAATAATTCCATTAGAACATGGAAAATAATTACGGAGAGAAAGAGTTAACTCAATAACAAGAGTTCCGAAATTATGTGAAGATTTTAAAAAGTAATGAATAACAGCCAATACTAGACAATTGGCAATACCATATATTGACCACAAATTCTTTACTTTACTTTACATTACTGCTGTGCTAAACTTTACCAGTCTCTTTTACCTCTTCCTGGACTTGTACTGTTTCACCTGAGGACTCATCAACCTACATCACCAAAACCATACTCTCCTTTTCCTCATGATTATCTTGGAAACAGACACACACACCTACAAGTCAAATATTAAAACTCCTGTTATTGATTTTAATTCACTTACATCTATTAGATCATTTGATATTATTACTATTAGATATTACATCAACTTACCAATCATACTAATGTTTGTATTATATAATAGATAAGCATAAGATGATATGATCCTAAATGAAATTTTTTTCCTTGTCAGTACATCCACCGTGATTTGGCTGCTCGTAATGTTCTCCTGGCTGAGGACAATATTGTCAAGATCTGTGACTTTGGTTTAGCTAAGGATTTGTACAAAGATGCAGAGTACCACAAGAAAGGAGATGTGAGTTGTAGTATAGAGCTGAGTATAACTTATGTATACCTTAGTTTCTATTTAGTATAGCATTCTGGCATCACTCAACTGTCCTCTTTGTTTTACATACTATTTATATCTTTAAGTTCATCTATTCAAAAAATAGTAAAGTCCTCCGCCCTCCCCTTTCAGCCCTTGAGATCTATAGGACTGATAATGTTAAGGGCATCTGTTTCTTTGACCAATGAGCAGGGTGTGATGTGGCCAGCACAACGACCAACCACCTTTACTTTCCCCATCTAAAGTCAGGTACACATTAGAGCTGGGTGGACTCAGGGGGTGTCCTACAAATCCTTAAATTCAAAGTGCCAGTCTTCACTGAGATTCAAACCCAGGACCCCAGGTTCAGAAGACAAGCTCTTAGTCACATCTTTTAGTTTCTATTAACTGCAGACTTGTTTTTTTCTGGCTAATTTAACCAACTCATTCTATGTTTGAAATTGTAATTCAGATGAATGTTTGTATTACTTGTATACTAGTTTAATTCTTAGCCTATCATAAGTTATTTTAAGAACTTAGATTACATCAGATTTAACCATCAATTTTATTGCTTACAGCTATCGTCCTCTTTGTCTTTGCTTGTATTGAACAAAGCAGTAATACATGTCTATAGTTTGACCAGTCTCTGTATATTGTTGAACTCAGTGTTAATCTTTAGATGATTCAAGAAGTTTTTATACACTCTCTCCAGGGTCCAGTACCAGTGAAATGGATGGCCTTAGAATCTTTTACACATAGAATATACACAACCAAATCTGATGTGTAAGTACTGAGGGCAGCTGCCTGAACTTGTATTTCAGTTTTAGTCTAGAAGTGATAAGTTACAGGAGATAATTTATATTGGTTTGAGTGTCAGTGAGAATATATTGATATAAATACCTACAAAAATAAAAAGTGGTAGAAAAGATAATTAAATTTTTTTCATCAATATTGTTTTTGTACAGTAATTACACTGATTTTGTCAATTGTAATCAAACTGAATTTCCATTAGATTAGATCAATAAAAGTTATCTTATCTTATAACAGTTCATGAAAATTAAATCTGCTGTTTATTTTTTCAGATGGTCGTATGGTGTGTTGTTGTGGGAGTTGTTTACACTAGGTAAATATAAAAGTATTCAATTGTTTTGAGCGAGACCAGTCATTATAGTAGACCTGAATGCTGATGTACAATGTCGCACCCTGTGGAGACCAATCCTTATAGTAGACATGAACGCTGATGTACAATGTCACACCCTGTGGAGACCAGTTGTTATAGTAGACCTGAATGCTGATGTACAATGTCGCACCCTGTGGAGA
>JADKLZ010026388.1:8440-19940 GCA_021533235.1 Biomphalaria straminea | reverse complement strand
GGTGAAACTGTTCCAACTTGACTGGACTGCATGCGGTGAAACTGTTCAAACTTCATACAGTTTGGACACGCTTCACATGTGACAAATCATAAATTGAATTCAAGAAATGTTGAATAGCCAGATGAGACACGCCAAATTGGCAGGCGACTTGTTTTGCATCATCGCCCGATTGGTCTGATTTTAACCAAGTTTTATTATATTTCGTTTCTAGATTGCTAACATATCAACTTGGGTAAAAATTAAATGGAAAATAACTTTAAAAAATTAGAGTAAAGCCAAAAAGAACGAAATGGCTTTGAGATACCGCCATTGGTTCAGCATATCGTCACAGTTGGTGATGTGATATCATGTCATGTCATCTTACTGTGCTAGTGAAGTAATTGGTAATAATATCAGGTGGCCGAGCCTTGCTCGGTTAAATAATTTATATTAAAAAGGTTATATAATACTGCTACTCGTGCTACAGCCTATGGAAGGAAATGGCCTGCTTTTACACATCCCTCCATTCAGATATCTCCTGGGCCTTTCTTTACCACACCCTAACGGTTACCCTTAGTTTTTTTTTTACTGAGGTTTATAGTTAAATCAAAAGTGGCTGCAGAATAGCAAACTCGTTGACCGCTAGCTAGATATCTTGTTCAGTGGATATATTTTGCCACATCCAGGGCAAGCATAACCATTGTCCTCCGGTGGTCGATTAAGATTTTCTTTTCGCGTCTGTGTCTGTCCTCGGCAGCCAATTTTCTGTTGGGCTCAAATATGTATCCTTGGCCTTTGTATAGAGGGAATTGTTTAAGTCCGACATTTACTCTTGACAGAGCAGTATCCTGTATGAGAGAAGAATCTCAGACAAACGCATGCCAAAGGCGGTCTTTTTTTTTTTTGGTGAGCTAATTAGAGTTATGCACATAAATCAAATTCTTCTATCAATTTGTTGAAACTTTTGTAAACACTTGAACTTCTTCAGATAACCACGTGCTTGATTTCTGTTCTTGATAGCTGTTCAGTTACAAATTAACGCATACACGGAAATAAACCTTCAACTACGGTGCGCAAAATGTGTCTATTCATTCATCGATTAAACTTGGGAAACTTGTTGCTTTAGTGAACGGATGTAAGCCAGTGACGTAGGAGGTGTCAAGTTTTTTTTCCCTTTGACGTCGTGGGAAAAAATTTCATTCATAAATTCTCCATGTCATTCATAAAACCTTCAAACCAAAATAAGTTTTTCCATAATGAGACATTTTTCAAACCGATATAACGGTCGAACTCGAGTTTTCCCGATGTGGCCAATGAGCTGAGAATTTTTTTCTCACTAACATTTAGATACGTTGAAATTTTAAAGAAAATCGTTAGAGCCGTTTTCGA
This sequence comes from Biomphalaria straminea, assembly GCA_021533235.1. NCBI lineage: Eukaryota > Metazoa > Mollusca > Gastropoda > Planorbidae > Biomphalaria > Biomphalaria straminea. Next base: position 18,572 of record JADKLZ010026388.1, on the reverse strand, counting down.
AATAGAAGAAATATATATATATATATACATATATATATATACAAGAATTGCTCGCTTAAGAGTATAGGATTAGCCCTACACGTAGAGCGTTCAAAACTTTAAATTCTCCTAAAGTTTACCATGTCTTCCCTTAAAAGATCTAAAAACATGAAATTTAATAATACAATTTTACGTAACAAGACAATGGTTATATTTTAAACAAGTAACATGTAAAAGTGTTTGTTTATTTTAGTATGTTTTTTTTTTAACCGAATTCCTTCTTAATGAAGCGGATGACGTAAGATCAGTACTTTACACTTACTAACCAATGAATGATAGAAAAGAAAAAAAAACTACAAATTCTGGCCTCACATATTTGTAAGTCTATTTAGAGAAAAGACGCCCCTAAATTCGGTCCGCGGGCCGCATACCTCCTGCGACGTGATTCCACGAAACATCGGCATTAAGTGTAGTTTAAAAAAAAATCATTACGTTAGGGTAAATGGTTTGGTAGCGGTAATGAGCCAACATATTTGTCTGATGAAAACGGCATTGTAGGTTTGTGACGTAATAGTTAGATTATACCTAGAGATCGATGAGAATATATCTGATACCGGTCAAAAATCTTGGTATTTATTCGCAGTACAAACAGCAGTTAGTAGCTAGAGTAGAATGCATGGGACCACCACTAGCGAAATCCTACTTTAAAGACGCTCCAACCATCACGGATGATCTTTATCATCAATGGAGAAATTAGAGTGATGGTGTCAGAAGAATGGTTTACAACTTACATAACTTGACATCCCTTCTTGATAAATTACATGTGATGAAGTCTCTTGATTTCTAATACGTTTTGCTTGTAGAAACTTTACTAAATCTCATAAAGCGAGCTTTAAGGGTTGAGGAGGATAACAATAATAGCAAACACTTATTTACGAAAAAAAAAATTCCAGTGTTGAATTGGGCTTGTGGTTAATCTTTTCACAAACGAACAATACGATTTGTGCATGCAGTTGGATATTTAAAATTTGGTTTGGGAGAAATGTTTCCTTAAATAATGTAAGTACTAAATTCTCGGGTTTCTAATAAAAATGATTTATTGTCTATTTCTCTTTTTTTTCTGTTGTTGTTACCAGCGAAAATTGAAATGGACCGCCTGCCAAATAAAGCTAGGCATCACTGACTTAGAGAGTTTACGAGGGTATTATGTGGCCAGCACAACGATTAACTGCCTTTAGTTTTCCCAACCAACGTCAGGTACCCATTAGAGCTGAGTGGCGCCCAACGATCCCACAATTGAGTATCCCAATCTTCACCAGGATTCGAACCCGAAACCACCGGTGCGGAGCCCAAACGCTGTACTGCCAGTATTTTAAAGTATAACATTGCCCGAGATGGAACTAGGGCGAATGTAGAGCAAGTGACCGACCAATGTTGTTAGGATATGAATTGAAAATTGGATAAGACTTCTAATATTTATTCATGTATCTTAACGCTTTGGCTTATACCGTAATAATATTGTACATTGAAAACACTTAATCTAAAATGAATTAAAAGACAAATAACATCATAGAACGAAATTGTGATTGTTAACTTTTATTACATTAATATATTTTTTTATACATTTGTGTTCCCCTAGGGACCCATACGGGGGTTAAGCAAGGGAATGTGTTGACTATAAGAGTGTAAATGTATCACATTATCAAATTTTTTAAATTAAATCATGTTTGTTTTTCTTTAATTTTATTTCTGGTGTCCGAGCAAAATAACAAAGTAATCTATTAAAGGAAGGTCAATATAGCGTTTCATTTTAATCTAACGTGTTTTTTTTTTAAATTTAATAATAATAATAACAATATCTACATGTACGCCTACTCATTGTGAAAGTGTTCTATATGATGGCCGTTATTTTGGTCCAAGCGTTATTTGTTTCTTTAATATTACAATGCATATTGACTAATTGAAATACTTGAATTAATTGTATGAATAAACAATAGATTAATCATTTATTTGCTGGCAGCATAGAGAATGATAATATAAAACGTTCACACATCTTGTTAATATGACCATATCAAATGTTAACTAAACATATTAATTCACAAATCACCCACAAATGTCTTCAAAATGTAACAAACATTTTTTCCTCGGAAACGAAGCTTGAGATCACAATGGACTTTCTACTTAGTAGGTTGAACAAACATTTCTTTACAAAGGCGCCCTATAAAACCATTGTCTCCTAACTAGACGAAGCTGGTGTATAAGAAGAACTACTGCTATGTGGGAGTCTCGAAGTTCCCATGTGATACCTGTAGTGACCAATACACATTCAGTATATATGAAGATTAAGCATGTGACTCGGAGTCCAAAATGTTACACGGTTGGACCCATGATATTGGTCCTTCCATTGATCTATGGTGACCTAGTTTAGTTTAGAGATTTTGTTTGTTTTGTAAATAAATATATTGTGCATTGTATTTATTATTTAGCGACCGCAAAAGTAGTGACGTAGTGAGAAAGACGAAAGACGTTGCAGATTACGGGTACATGATTGGAGAAGAATATGGCTAAAACTTGTAGAAGGATGTATTGTGAATGGACTGCTAAAACGGCAGATAGATGGACATCATCGGACTGTGGATGTGTTCGGACTCGCATTAGAATAAGTGAAGTAGCATTAGATAAAAAACGAAGTCCATTACAGGACATTACAGGGCAAGTCAACACAGATCCAAAGAAATTGTTTTCTTGTACCCCGTAAGGATGTGTGCCTGTGTACTGTCTGGCTTAGTAGTTTGTTTTCATTGACATGTACTCTCTCATTAGATACAATAGAGCCCAGTTTGGGTTCAGTGACACTCAATTTATAGGAGGGGATGCTACTTTGCATTCCTGAATTCAGGCCCACGGGTACTACTTGAAATAGCCTGAGATACCGCCAGTGGTAGTAGTTCAGCATATCGTCACAGTTAGTAATGAAGCTTCTTTGCATGTTAACTTATGATTTTGGTGAAATTATTGTATGTTCAGCCCTATAGGTAGAGCGCTTAAAAATTGTAACACAAATTCACAGACGGTCCTAATTATATAGAATTTTAAACATATAACAATTAATAATACAATTTTACGTAACAAGGCAACTGTTTTATTTTATGCAAGTAACAAATAGAAGTTTGTTTTTTTTAAATAGCTTTTGTTTAAACAAAATTATTTCTTAATGAAACGGATGGCTTATTGACAACTTATTGTATGAGCGAGTACTTTACACTTACTAATGAATGATAGATTAAAAAAAAATTACCCTGGCCCATCCAACCCGAAACAAATAATTATGGCTACTCCATAGTATCATGTTCGAAGTGCGGCTTTGCGATTCTTGTACGTACATTGGTACTTTTGTGATTTCGACTTATCCATCCTGACTGGTCTGCATGCGGTGAAACTAAAACTTCACACAGTTCGGAAACGTTTCACATTCCTTGAGGCAAACCATAAATCAAATTGAAGAAATGGCTACTGAATAGCCAGATGTGACACGCCAAACTGACAATCAACTAATGTTACATTATGCCCGAGTCTTTTGTCGCCAACTGAGGGTACTGATTTCAAACACGTTAAAATATGCTTCGTTTTAGGGCCGGATCAAAGGGAGAGCAGGCTGGTCCACAGCCCCGGGGACTTCACAAGAAAGTGGTCTCCTCATAAGAGATGCAATTATATGCACATCTCGAAGGGTCAGAAACTTTAAAGACAAAATTATAACTTTTTTTTTCGCATTTTTACGGCTGGCAAGATCGACGTGATTATGAAGTCTACTCTTGTTGCATGCTCGGAATAAGTGAATGCATCTCCGTGTACCAAGGACCTACCCTAAACAAACTAAAATATGCATATCAAGGATTTTTAAAAAAAGGGAAGTGAGATTACATTAACAATAACTCTATTTCTCTCTTCTACAATATTTCATGCTTTTGGATAAAAGTAATTTAATTTATAAGTAGATCTTAATTAACTCTTTCTCTCCTAACTGACGATACCAACGTTGATTCCATAAGAATGTGGTTTATAATTACGTAGAGAAATAGTTAAAGCATTCGAAATATTGTGGGCGTGTCCACAAATATCGTGCCCCGGGGCCTCCACATTCCTAAATCTGGCCCTGCTTGGTTTGTAGATTGTAAGAATATAAATTAAGAAGGAAAGTTAAAATCAAAAGAAAGTAAAAATGAAGAGAATGAGACAGTGATTCTTGGAAAATGATGTACCCTAAAGAGAATTACTTGGTATAGAATAAATACCTCCAGTAGTAAAATGGTAGGACCATAAAGAGAAATACTTGGTATAGAACAAATACCTCCAGTGGTAAAATGGTAGGACCATAAAGGGAATTACTTGGTATAGAATGAATACCTCCAGTAGTAAAATGGTAGGACCATAAAGAGAATTTCTTGGTATAGAATAAATACCTCCAGTGGTACATCATTGCCTTAGACTTTATGTGACACTAAATGACAGAGAAGTTAGATGGACAAAAAATTATTAACCCAGACAAAAAATTATTAACCCTATTTAAAGAGTATTCAAAATTTGCTATTATTTAAATTTAAGTATTCAAACTAATGTATCTCGAAAATTTTTAAATATAAAATCAAAATTATATGTAATAGGACGATGGTTTATTTTTTTTAAAAATAAAGTAACATTAATTATTTTTTTATATAAAGAACCGCTCTCTAATGAAACTGATAACTTTTTATAAAATCGATTATTTTGCTTTTACTAACTATTAAATGGTAGATAGTAAGAGCGAAATTGTCGATATAAAAAAAAAATTAAAATCTTTACCCTGGCTCTGTCCACCTCCGAAACATATATCCTGGTTACGACCATTACGAGAATTGAAATTTTTAGTTGGGTGTCAGAATACAGATCCAGAAATTAAAATAAAAAGTCTAAATTAAAATTAGCAGTGTAGACAAGAAAATTGGATCTAGTTAGGGTTAAAGTGTTGATTTTATGTATTCATAAATTCTATAAGCGTTATTTGTACATAAGAAAGTGGCTCAAAATGTTTCTGAACGTCTAGAGTTCTAAAGCCGAGAGGCGGACCCACGGGGGAGTTTCCAATGACGTGTGTTCAAAATTTACCAAATTTAATTTTAAGAAGATTATATTTAAACAAAAATTATAACTATCAAACCATAGTGTTTTACTTTGTGGCCAATAAGCTAGTAGTGCTTTTCACAAAAGATATACATAAGCTGTTATACTTATGATATTATCATTTTATAAAACAACAGCTGTCCGCCAATCGCCAACCAATTGAAATCCTAAACACATGAAACATTTACTAACAAACCAAAAACAAATCCACGTATCTTCATACCAGGAAATTATTTAATTTGGTTTTTTAGTGCTGATTGTAATTTTAGAAATAATATTGTTGCAATAAAATATTTTTAAGAAGTCGCATTTTTTTTTGCATAAGCTGCCTGGTCGTGTGACATGTACACGTGACTGTTGTATTGATGGCTCCGACTGTGAACCTGTCTCCATTCCAAACGCTGTGTGTGAGGTTTGTCTAGACTAGTGATGCCCAAAATACGGCCCGCGGGCCATATCCGGCCCGCAGCGTGGTTCAATCCGGCCAGCGCGAAAAGTCGGCATATAGTGTAGAAAATCCCCCCTTCAAAAAAAAAAAATGTTTGAACAAAAATGTATTACCTTGGTTAGGGCTCTCACATTTTCTCTGATGGAAGGTACAATGAACATTTCTGCGTTTATGAAATGGGACTCTGAATGTAGTATCTAATAGGAAGAGTGAAAGCATTTTATTTTTTTTTTATGGATATTAAGCCTAAATATTTGATTTGTAAAGATTGTATGGATGTTTAAATTAAAAAAGAACAACAAATAAAAGGCATTATATAACGAATATGACGACATTTTTGGTTTGAGCCGCGAATAAAAGATTGTTAAAACTACGCCTAGAGATTATAGGATTGATTGGAATATTTACCAAAAAAAGCGACAAGAAAAAGAGTCGGTTGTGAAGCTAGATACAATTTTGCTTACATTTCAAGTTGAAAAAAAAAGATAAACTTCAAATATCTCCTTAATTAATTTTTATATCAGTTGATTTTTTAATAACATTTTTCCATGTCAATTTAATTTCTTTTTGTGTAACTTTGCATTCACGTGGCCCCTGACACGAGTGTCACGAATGAAAATGACCCGCGAGGTCTAGACTTTAATTATCATCAATTCTGACGAAACACCAGAAACATGTAAACAAAGTTTAGTTATGTATTAATTAATTATTAGAATATTTATGCGCACAATATCGACAGTTAACGACAGTGTCATCAAAACAACTGTATTTACTTCCCCTTTGTAATTCAAGTACCCATTAGAGATGGATAGGCCCAACTTGAAAAAAAAAATTTAAAACAAAAATTTAGCTGTAATTGGAACTTTAGAAACCTAGTTTTAGAAGGCAATCACGTTACCAATCGTCCTCGGCGCCCAAACGCTTTTTTTTTGTAAGGGAAGCAACCCTTTCTATCTCGCCAAAGGACATCCATGAGTTCCCTGGTCTGAGTTCCCTGGTGTGAGTTCCCTGGTCTGAGTTCCCTGGTGTGAGTTCCCTGGTGTGAGTTCCCTGGTGTGAGTTCCCTGGTCTGAGTGAGTTCCCTGGTCTAAGTGAGTTCCCTGGTCTGAGTTCCCTAGTCTAAGTTCCCTGGTCTGAGTGAGTTTCCTGTCTGAGTGAGTTCCCTGGTCTGAGTGAGTTACCTGGTCTAAGTGAGTTACCTGGTCTGAGTGAGTTACCTGGTCTGAGTGAGTTCCCTGGTCCAAGTGAGTCTTCTGGTCTGATTGAGTTCCCTGCTCTGAGTTCCCTGGTCTGAGTGAGTTCCCTGATCTGAGTTCCCTGGTCTGAGTGAGTTCCCATGCCTGAGTTCCCTGGTCTGAGTTCCCTGGTCTGAGTTCCCTGGTGTCCATGTGGAGCTCCTTGGGCAGAAGGCTTTCCTTTTTTAGACACGCAACAACTAGACCCGTAAATACACCCGAGACTTACAAAAACGCCTGTGAAATCCATAGACATAAATAAAGATAGACTGAAAACAGGAAGTAACTTCATGTAACTTGAAAACATGTATATCTATTGAATTAGGATTTCCGAATTATGAAACATTTAAAAATCCCATGATCGTCAGTCTTAGAGAAAAAAAAATTATAGACATAAAATAAAGTACACAAAATTGCAATTCACAAATTTTCGTTTCATAAAACTCTTTTATTGGTCAGTCTATATTTATTTATGTCTATGGTGAAATCCTTACCAATGGACATCCTTTGAAATCTTAAATCGTATTACTCACCAGATCTTGGTTATTAAATCTTAACTTTCTCCTACCTATGAACTACTAAAGAGGAGTGATTCTTAAACCACGGCCTGCGGGCCTTATCCGACTCAAGACGCCCTACTACCTCCTATCTCCCCCCCTCCAATCTCAACTTTCGAAACTTCTGCCCTCATTGCATAATGAAGTCGTAGAGGATTGTTTCCATTGAACTCTTTAAAAAATTAAATGTGTAATTATAAATACTTTCCTACCTAAATACTTATTGCGCTGCAGATTTACTACAAAAATATAAAAAATGTCATTGTTTAAAAAGTTATAACATATTCTCATGCGGTCCACAGAGAATCTGTAGATGATATGATGGCCCACTGACGTAAGAGAAATGACTCCCATCCATATTGTGGGAGTTGATCAGATCGCCATTTTAATGAGTTATTTCGCTCTTCTTTAAGAGCATCAAGAAAATTGACTGTATAATTATTACTAATTTATGGGACATACAAAATATTACTTTAATAAGTCATAAGAATAACATTTTAAGAAACAAATCTATGGTTAAAACAAAGCCCTTATAAGATCTTGCGAGATGTAAAAAATATTAGTTTCTGTTGTCTATTGTTACTGAGGGTCTCACGGGGCCAGCACTACGAACATACGCCTCTTACTTTCCTTAACTAATGCCAGGTGACCAGTACTTTTAAGTGGACACAGGAACGTGTCGAACGTTTCGGAAATGAGCTCAGAAAAATATTAATTCTCGAACGTCCTTACCAACTTTATCTATGGGGCACGGTGGTCGAATGGTTAAGAGCTTGGCTTCCGAACCTGAGGACCAGGGCTCATACCCCGGTGAAGACTGGGATTTTGAATTTTGGGATTTTTAGGGCGCCCCTGAGTCCACCCAGCTCTAATTGGTACCTGACTTTAGTTGGGGAAAGTAAAGGCGATTGGTCGTTGTGCTGGCCACATAACACTGCTCGTTGACCGTTGGCCAAAGAAACAGATGATCTTCGGAATTTTGAAGGTCTATATCTTTATTTACTAGTATCGTTGTCAGGTGCAATGTATGAATATATTTGTTTTCGTTTTTTAAGTACCGAACAGTCGGTAGATAAAGTTGGTAAGTAAAGTGTCCCCTTCAGACCTTATGATCTATAGGGCAGACGATGTTAAAGTCATCTGTTTCTTTGACAACCGCGCCCCATAGATAAAGTTCGGGAGTACGTTATCCTGCCTCAACGTGGCGCTCCCGTGGAAACGGCTCACTAGAGGAAGTGGCTAGGCGAAAGTGTAACAAATATGATTCCCGTGGGAGTGCCCATGGGCGGACGAGAGTCTTGCCCCTTCACGGTGCGGATTTGTAAGAAAGCTCCCACAAACCAGTCACAAATCCATGCGCTGTTCCTCAAGGGACCGTCTCATCAATGGCGGATTCCGCACAGTTAGCTTGGTACAACAAAGGTAGATGGTGGAGGCCCCCGGTGCCACCGAGTGATATTGGAAACAGCAATGCCATATAAGCATTGACTCGGGTCGCTCCCAGACAGGTCTGTGGTCCGCAGGTTTTTTTTTTTTTACTGTTTGTTTTTGTTCTCGGACGGATGCAGACAGGTTTTTTTTCAAACTTAGAGCTCGAAGAGCCTTCGGCTCAGCTCTTAGACTATTCACACGGTAAGGACGTTTGAGAATTATTATTTTTCTGAGCTCATTTCCGAAACGTTTGAAAGGTTCCTGTGTCCACTTAAAAGTACTGGTTACCTGGCATTAGTTGGGGAAAAGTAAGAGGCGTATGGTCGTAGTGCTGGCCCCGTGAGACCCTCAGTAACAATAGACAACAGAAACAAATATCTTTTACATCTCGCAAGATCTTATAAGGGCTTTGTTTTAACCATAGACTTGTTTCTTAAAATTGTATTCTTATAACTTATAATAACATATTTTCTGGTGGATTATTAGATACAACATTATTCAGTCAATTTTTTGATGCTCTTCAATACAAATTCAAACGTATAACATTACATTTAATTATTCATAAAGTTAAAATCTGTATTTGTTTTGTTTCAAATTCGATTTAAAATGTAGTAATTCACAATATCTTTTATTCAGCAAAATAGACTTTAATCTTTCTTCAATTTTGAACTATTAAGGATATTAATATTTTCACTTATGTTAATGTACGTAATTAAATAAATGGTCTATGTAATTACCTCAAAAATAGTGATATAATAGTACATTACGTTTAACTCTAGGGTATCATTATTTATTAGGTATATATATATATATATAACAAGTGAAGTCTATAGACTTTGTCAAGGCTAAAAAACTTATGTTATTATATGATTGCAAACCAACAAAAAGAATTAGGAGAAAAGAAAGGCATTTTTGATTTTTACATAAATGATAAGCCTATGAATATACATCTGATGTTCAGTGTGTTCGCTTCAACTGTACTTTGATTATTACAATATTTGTTTTTTGGACATGATATTTGAATACCACTCTCCCCTAATATTACTTTTTGTTGAAAAAAAAATATACCTGGATACTATTGTGTAACACCTGATAATATTATACAACTTATCCCTTTCTATAATTATGTTGTTATAATTTTATGGAGTATAGGACTTTAAACTTATACTATTTAGCGTTAAAATGCTTAATTTTATGTTATTCAATGTAAGCACTAATCTTTTATAACTTTTTTTTTAAATTTAGTTTTCCTCATGCAGTAATAAAGATTTGGGGGTTAATCACTTCAGCTGCAGGAAATACATATATATATATATATATAT
>JADKLZ010026369.1:0-15749 GCA_021533235.1 Biomphalaria straminea | reverse complement strand
GGTCTGTAATTGGTCTGTAATTGGTCTGTACTGCTCTGTCCGTCGTGTCAACGAGCTGTAGGTCTCCACTGCCCATAGGTTGCGACGTTGCAGGCCAGCGTTTGGTCTCAGTTAGAGTCACTAGAACTACATCTACAGGTGTTACAACGGAATCACTAAAACACAAGCGTCACAAGGACTATTGGAACCTCTCCCTTGACTGTGGCTCCCTATCGCCATATTGGTCACCCCCCCCCCTTTCCCCGGATGAGATCGTCCCAGTTGTTATCGTTCAGACATTAAATGATTGGGGGGGGGGGGGGAAGGGTAAAGAAAAGAAAACTGTTTAATCACAGCCTGAGATTTGTCATCAGACTATCAGCTGTCTGTCATGAAGGATTTCTGAGGTCCAGATATCAAGCACGTGAACAAACAGCATACTGATACAACACATACAAAAAAGAAATTAATTAATTAATAAAACCTGGTTAATGATGTTTGTTTAAATGGGGAAACTAAAAAAAAATCTTTTTAACTTCAAGCGATGACCTTCAAATGACCTTGACATTCTCTCTTTTCTTTTTTTTTTCATTACGGACGTAGCGTAGACTTTGTGAAGACTTTATTTAAAGACTCAGACTAAACGTGTCTGTTGAATTAGTCTGCCGAGATATCTGCCTGTGTCGTGTGTGTATATTCAATAAACAGCGTGTCATTGTCATTCTAGAACCCAGGTTATCAAAAGGTTATTTCGCTATTACAGTGTTGCGTGCTTCCTACAATTATCTCCATGGGACTCGCAATTATGTTTTCGATGTTTACAGCGGTTCTCAATCTAAGAAGGTGTTGGTCTTTAAGCCTTTCTAACAAGGTCCACGTAGATAAACTCAAAGGCTCCTGCTTGTGAAAAGTCCGGGGATCTAATCATTATACAGACATTACAGTCAATCCATTCAGGTAGACTTGGCGTGAGGTCAGTGTGTGTGTGTGACTTTTTGTGTGTGAATCTGTGTGTGAGTTCATATGAATGTGAGGTGGCATGAGAGTGTTAATATGGCTGTGTGAGAGAGAATGCGTACAAAAATGTGTGGAAGAGTTTGTGTGATTGCGTGTGTGTCAGTATGTGTGTGAGACATGGGTCTGAGTGTGCAGGGGTGAGAGAGAGAGAGTGTGTGTAAGTGATAGAGACTAGATAATGAGTGTCGAAGAAAGTCGAAGTGAGTGTCGGTGTTTGGAATAACCAAAATAACTGTAAACTCCACCTCCCCTCCCCCTTTTCAAAAGAGTTAATAAAAAAGAAATCACTTTCTAACAATCAAGGTAATCGAGAAATTGTACTTAGCTTATGATCGTTTACACTGTTCATTGCGCTATACCTGTGGAAGCTCATCAATTACAAAATCATCGCCACAAATATTGGTGCATGAGCGAGTAGTCAGGAAGAGATCAGTTTTCAGTGTACATTCCAACGTAACAAGATCTCATATTTCTTTAACTATGTAAATCCCAAATGGACCTCATTCACCAATCGTAAAAAAACATTTACCCACGTGATTCTCTAAATCTTCTATTCAAAGTATTTCATCCATCGTGGCTGTCACGTGATACGCATTTTTCATTGTTTTATCAATATTATGACGTGGCTAAATGTGTTTATTTACAATTGGTGAATGAGGTCCGCTGTTCATAGTTCATGGTTCATAGGTGTAAAAAAAGAGAAAAATAATAAAAAGGCACTTAGTCATATGCATGAGAATTACTGAAACATAAGTACTACTTTGTATTTAGACAGCCTAATCGTAAAGAAAATATTAATAATTTTATTTATAAAGCACTGTTAAAAAACAAAATGTAGGCTCAAGGCGCTGTAAAAACATTACAAACACAACTATTGGACCCGACAAACTAATCTAAAAAGTTCTAAACAAATAGGTCTTAATGTTCTTCTTAAAAGTGGTGAAGCATGTTGTCTGTCTGAGTAAAATCTAGAACATACATAACCCAGTATTTCTAAAATTAATATTTATTTGATTTTCAGCTACTCTCTTAAAATATAGCCAGTTTTTAAGGCTATTCACTATTGAAGGGACTCGTATTGTCAAACAGCGCTCCAGCTATTACAAGGAAACACAGATTTTGGCATGTTGGTGTGAGCCAGGCTTGATGAAAAGTTAGCGCTGCGGGGGCACGTGTCCGTACCTCCGTGACGCTGTCAGTGATATAATGTTATCGTCTGTTTGTGTCAGGGCCTTTAGGGTAGTACAATCGGAGTTGGTGAGAAGATTATTTGCGGAAACAGGTACTTCAGATCACTCTAACTGTCAAAACAAGGCCTTCACACTTTGTCACGGTATCCTTAGTGTTGGCTGGTGCAGTGTGTGTGTGAGAGAGAGAAGTGAGATAGAGAGAAGAGAGAGAGCGCGAAGAGAGAGAGAAGAGAGAGAGAGAGAGACGCGTTGCACACACTGAATATCAGAGACAAGATCTGATGCAGCGATTTTCAATCTTATCTTTAAGTTGCACACAACTAATAATCTTCCGCTCTCTCTTTCCTCTCTCTCTCTTGTTCTCTCTCTTTCTTCCTTTCCTTCCCTCACATTCTCTCTCCCCCTTCCTTTGTCTCTACTCCCCCTTTCAATCCTTGTCTCTCCACACTCTCTCTCTCTTTCTCCCGTTCTCTCTCTCCCATCTTTCCCTTTCTCTTCCCCCTCTCTCTTGTGCACTCTCTTTCTCTCTCTCTCTCCCCCTTCCTCTCTCTCTACTCTTCCTTTCTCTCAGTCCTTCTCGCTCTCTCTCTTTCTCCAGTTTTTCTCTCTCCCCCTTCCTGTCTCTCTCTATACACCCCTTCTCTCCATCCATTTGTCTCTCTTCTTTCTCTTTCTTTTTATTCTCTATTGACTGTTACTGGTCAGTCTTGTTTTAGACTCTAGAATTCAACTGCTCTTGGATTACTGTATAGACTGCACAACACAACACGTTAAAAACACAGCTTTAAAGGAAATACCCAAGAACCGAGACATGGTCGGGGGTTAATTCTGCGAATAGTGCGGAGGTGTCCAGAGGTTTAGAGCTCATAGTTTTATAGAGGCAAGTCACCTTAGTAAGATCTATATTTCGATTCTTTAACTTCTCTCTTCCTTACCCCCTCTATCTCCTGTAAGTCAATGGCTATAGAAGACAATAGGACAGTTCTTGTATATCTTAGGCTAACTCTAACAAGATTAATGCTACATGGCTGCACTAAATGTAGATTCCACGCAGGATAGAAAGACAAGATTATCAATTAAAAACCAGACAAAAATTAATAAATGATGGGGCTCTATGTTGTACTTTGTACTAGATCTAATATCATTCCAATAAAACTAGGAAAGGTTTCGCGGTACGGGAACAATGACGGTAAGTGGTGAGTTGTCAGCCTTTTCAAAGACAATATCTTTACGCACTTGTCCAAAATCACCTACCGGATGACATCACGTGGCCATCTTGACAACATTGGGAAACGCATGACACTCATTGTGAATGGGAGGAGACCATAACGACTACATTGGCCATAATAATAATAATAATAATGAACGAATATTAGTTCGTTTTTCACATATTATTATTATTAATGGGGACCTAGGCTCGGAGATTAAGCGTCTATGGAAATTATCCAAAATAACAATATATCCCATTGTTATATCAACAGAGGGGGATAATGACAACTGTCCTCACTAATACCTTCAAGGCCCTTGGCATTCTTAGGAACATTCTCGTTGCCTGTCAGAGGGCGGTACTGCTGCAGACCTGCCACATCCCCAGAAAATTCCTCAGTGGAAACTGATAAAGGGACTACAATAAATTTTGTTTCTCTTTAACAAAACTCGACCCTGGCAGCGCCAGAGAATGACTACTCGTTCGTATCTAATATAATAATAATACTAATAATGAATGAATTGATCATAATAAAACTTACACTTATGGACTATATTATTTTCTTATGAGACCAAATCAGATCTAGATCTATGTAAATTAAACTAAAACGATATGGTGGCAGGATGGCCTATCACATTCTACTGACACCTGCTACAAATTACTGAACTTTATTAAGTCACCATAGTGACGTCACGACTCCCATATCTGCATTAATTTTGGTCCACCCTGGAAAGTTCTTCTGCATTCCCGACACCCACCCCCGCTCTTTCGAGAACGATATCTTTGAATTTTGTCCTGGGAGAGCCCCTAAAACATTGTTTTAAGGGGGCACTACTGAAGAGAATGAATTGAACGTTGCGTGGCGCATCACAAAGTTGTTGCGGAATACAGAAGGCCCATCGTACAGACGTTAAGAAGCACTTAGAAAACAAAATCCCGCAACATCCGTCAGTGCGCTATTGTTTAAACCTCACCACCCCCGCGGGGGGGGGGGGGCTTTGAAATTTAAAACAAAGAAAAAGCATTAAAAATATGTCATTTTAATAACCAACTATTCCAATATATAAAGTAGAATATAAGTAGTATGTTATTATTATTATAGCTTTTATATAGCGCTACTTTCATGCTTATAGCATGCTCAGAGCGCTTTGGTCCAATCTCATTTGTGGACCAGTGGGGGGGAGGGGGTATCTAGGAGTTGGTTTTCCGTGCTGCCTTCGGGCGCTCAGTAAAAACAACTCTGCCCGAGTCGGGTGTCGAACCTCGAGCCCCCTTCTAGGTAGCCAAGCCAAGCCAAGCTCAAGCCGCACTTAGCCTCTCGACCACGCTTCCCACAATGTATGTATGTATGTCCCACATAGAAATTAAAACCGTTCGACCAATCTTAATAAAACTTGGCATAAATGTTCCTTAGATCATGGCGGAGACAGTAGTGTACGTGTGATGTCCCACCTTTAACCGGCGCCTTCAATATGGGGCACGAGTTCACGCCTTAACCGGAATGTCCTAAAAATAATTTTAAAAAATAACAGCTCTATGTATGTTTATAAGAGAACAAAACCTAAGAGGAAATAAGGGGAATAAATGCTAACTTAATGAGAGATGTGGATGTATGTATGGATTTAATTTCTTTATTACGTTTTGGCACGTTTTGTGTTCCATTTCCCATATTCACATCAGGACTAACATTTTCATAATTATCATAGTCAACGATAATACACAAAACAATCAAAAAATTAACCAACTACTTAATCATTTAGTATAATTAATACATTTTGGTTATCTAGTAGAAAGGAAGCCTAGCTCTGTCAATTTCAGATAACTGTCAGTAACTAGCGGTTCTTCACCTCAAGCTTTGTTTCTTTAAATTATTCTTTTTTCTATTGCTTGTAATATTTTAATAGAAGACATTTCTTTGTATCTGGATCCTGCTTCTAAATTTGTTTCACTGGGTCAAGAGAGTTTCGAACATAAATGATAAACTTCTTCTTATCTTGTAGAATTATGAAATCTCTCATATTGAAGAACGCGCATTATAGAAAATGGTGAACAAAAAAAAAATATTTCGCAGAGAGAGCTTTTAAAGTCTCCGAGAGAGAGCCCAAACTAAAAATAAGAATTGAATTTTAAAAGGCAATTTGTTCCATGGTTTCAGTTCAAGGCGTCGTCTCTCACCACTTTGTGAAGCTCAATATGGACATGGGGGCACTCGGCTAAGTCTCGGGAGAACCTGACGTCATTTCCTTCCTCTCCTTAAGGGAAAGAATAAACTTTTTTTTAGGGAAGGGGAGAGAACTCAGAAAAATGGTGTGTGTGTGTTTTTTTTTTTTTTTTTTGGGGGGGGGGTAGAATATAGATTAGATATATAAAAAAGGAAAGAAGCATTTGCTATGGTTAAATAGATGAAGAAAGTTGTGCGGTGGAGTAATGTCACATATAAGTGACAGATTAGCTCATCGCTTGAATGCAAGGCATGTTCAGATAGAACCTAGCAACGACACGCTTACATGAAGTGTTAGAAACAGATTATGTAGGCCTGACATATACTATAGTATGTGGAGTTTCCGTAACAGAAATGAAATAATAGGAAATAGAATAACAATAATTTGGTTGAAAACGAAAAGAAATTCTTTAGAGGAAATTGAGTTGTTCACATAGTATTATAAACTCCGTACATACGTATTTAAAATATAGAGCACACTTGAAGATGTGTGTAGGTGTGTATATCCCGAATAAAAATAAAACACATTTGACCAATCTTGATAAAACTTGGCCCAAATGTTTCTTAGATCATGGCGGAGGCCGTACTGTATGTTGAGTGTCCCTCCCACAACCGGAGGGCCTTAAAATATACAAAGAGTATATAATTGCATCTTTTTTTTTTTTTTTTTTATTAAAGAACGAAACTTTTTAACAAATAGGGTAAACCCGTTTTCGCAGTATTTATTATTTGATATGACTAAGTCGTCTGAACGGGTAAACCCATTATCACACTCTACTTTTATTTTGCTGTTAAATAAAAACAACAACAAGTTTGAAGGGAACATGATCCAAGTTTGGCATAGATCTAAATCCACTTCACTAGACAAGTAATACGCAAACTAAGGCCCGCAGGCCGAGGGTCATATACAGCTAGTCTGTAATATAAAGCACAGTGTAAGGCGGGTGACACGAAAATGCGTTCACTGACATTTCGTTCACGACTATTCCTTCACCCGACAATTCCTTCCCTTGACATTTCGTTCACACGATTATTCATTTTCCCGACAATTCGTTCACACGACTATTCGTTTACAAGACATATCTAGCTCACAGACAACTTTAAAGATGGCCCCTAATCTCTTCCATATCGTTGTTTTCTTGGCATTGAAACATTTAATGTGAGCATGAAGTAGTGATGATAAAATTGTGCTCAGAACTTTTCAGTTTTGCATTGCAAGTGCCATTGTTCATTTTAATGTTTTTAAAATAGGAGATTGGCCTGATCTGAACCCAGTGACGAAATTGGGCCATTACTGCTTTAGACAGTTATTTTTAGGTTTCGGATATTTCCATTCAGTGTGCGTAGTGGTGACGTCATCTGTAATAGTAACAGAAACATAAATAGCAAGGCAAATAAAACAAAGAAGAAAGCAGAGAAATTCACAGAGGTTAAAGTAGATAAATAAAAACAACAATAACTTAAAACAGGGTAGAACGCAGAGAAAGCACACAGAACACGGAAAACAACACAGATAAAACACAGATAAAACACAGACATAAACCCAGAGATAAACCCAGAGATAAAACCCAGAAGAACATAGAGAAACGCTACTTCTAAATGTTCTATAGAAAGTATGACACTTGAATTCACTACAGAAAAGATTGAAACAGAAAAAGAAAATTGCTTTAAAAAAAAAATAATTACGCCAAAGATGTTCCTCAATGACCCACACCGCCATTTTAAAATGCATCTCTGAAACTAGCCCCCCACCCACATACCCCCCTAATCCTACCAACCCAGACCCCATCCATCGCTTGCCCCCTCCACCCTCTCAATCGTCCCCCCCCCCTGCTCCACAACACTTAATGTCAACGCTGCGCTGGCCCCCGCTTGCATTAAATAATTTTCAGGGCCCGAGCCACCACTTATTGAGCCCCGGCGTCTTAAGACATTCAGAGCAATCTCATTACATGATGGCCCATGATGGCTCAGGGCTTTGAATGAAGGCCATGGGCAACAGTAAGGAGCGGGAGAGTAGCACTGAGAGGGAGGGGAGGGGGAGAAGCAATACAATATGAGGGTCGGGGCAGGGCGGAGGTGTTAGATCGGAGGTGAATATAAAAGATATTTTCAGATTTTTTTTTGGGTCATTTTATTTATTCCTCTTTAATCGCCATTTTTCTTCTTTAAGATGGCGTCATTGAGAAAGCGGCGAGAGAGAGAGAGAGACACACACACAGACGGACAGACAGACAGACTGAGAGGGATAAATATACAATAAGAGAGAGATACAGAGAGAGATACACACAAAAAAGATACAGAGAGAGATACAGAGATAGTGCGAGAGAGGGAGAAGGAGAGAAACACAGAGACATAGATACTTAGAGAAGGAGAGAGAGAGAGAGGAGGAGAAAGAAAGATAAGAGGGAGAGAAAAGTAACGAGAGAATGAAAGGAGAAGAAAAAGAGAGAGAAAGAAAGAAATGTATGAAGTGAGAATAAAAGACAAGGAGAGAGAGTAAAGGAAAGTAGAAGAAAGAAGAAGAGAAAGAGAGAGAAAGAGAAAGGAATACGGGGAAGAAACGAGAAAAATAAGGAAATGGGGAAAAAAAAGAGAGGAGAGAGAGAATTTGAGCACGAGAGAGAGAGAGAGAGAAAGAAAGAAAGAAAAAGAAGTCTATTTAACTTTCATGAAGTGCCTGGGAAAATGACGTCATCATCAGTGACCCGGATCTGTTGCAAGAGGTCAGAGATGATTTATTGAGGTCACCGTATCATTGCTGTAGGTGTGTGTGTGTATGTCTATATCTGTGTGATTTGTTTCAATTTCTGGTTTTTTGATTTGTTTGTTTGTTGCACTCCCATTGGATCTCTATGACCCACAATTGCACGGGGTCACACATGTGATCCGAGAGATTGATTTCATTATGTAGAACACGTTTTTTTGTGGAGACACTAAAGTAAAGGATTTCCTTCATCTTCCCACCACTCTATGGTGTCTACTTTCTGGTGTTGTCTTCAAGTAGTTCTATTATCTTATCTTATACAATACAGACATTACTTCAAAAAAGAAGATGATCACGTCCTACGCGTCATGCATTCAGTCATGCATAACCAATGACTTAAATTCTGCCAAGTCACTGGTTTTCCTGGCTAGTTTAATTTAATTTAATTAAATACTCAGAAAGACACAGAGGTAAAGACACATTCCTCGTCCCATATGCTAGGACAAATTTGTACAAATGCTCATTCTTCCCTAGCGCTATTAGAGCATGGAATGAGTTGCCTAAGCTAACCAGGAAAACCAGTGACTTTGCAGAGTTTAGGTCATTGGTTAATATGCATGCCTAAATGCATGACGCGTATGACGTAATCATCTTCTCTTTTGAAGTAACGTCTGTAACATATAAGATAAGAAGCTTCGTAAAAATCTTCACCAAAATCCAACCAGTCAGATGAGATTTTATAGAATATAAGAACTATTGTTTATGTTGAAAAGAATTTTGTTTTTGTAAGACTAGTTTTTCTCTACTTAAATTTGGTCCTAGGTTCATGATTTGTTCAGATTAAAATTTATAACATTAGGATACTCGACTTCGGGAACCTGAACTGAAATATATTCATTCGATTGCAAGCGCCTTATATACCTCAGCTCCGTATTGCCTGTCACATGAAATACATAACAACCGGTGGCCACTGAAACAAGCCAGTTTAAGTCACTTGCCCAAGGGACCTTATCATCACCGAGCAGAACTCAGCACACCGGAAATACAAACCGTTAGAAGACATTCTGGGGGCTAGACAGATTTCTATTGAAGGAACAAGAACTGAAAACTTTGGAAATGTAATGACTGCTCAAAATGTTCGCAGATTACAGTACACACAATCAAATTGAAACATTTATAGCGTTGATACATAACAAAAACAATAGGGGTTGGTGAAATAAAAAAAAAAACATAACAAAAGTTCGAATTAAAAAACAACAACAACAAAAAACAACTAAACTTTTTATACTTTTGACTAGTTATCCATCTTATTAGCATTGACCTTATTGAGAAGTGGACTAGAAAAATACAATTGTATAAAAACAAGATTTGGCCTGATACAAAGAGATATAATGTTTGATTTATGAATATCAAAAGTTACATTAGAATATTGGAAGAAGTCGCTTAGTTCAAGGGGATTGATTCAAGTAAAACATTTGGGAAACTTTATTTTAAGAAATTAAATGTAACGCCTTCACAAATAATGTATCAAGTCGTCTGCTAAATCTCTATAGAACTGTAAAAAGCAGAAGTCAGAGTCGATGAATTCATAAGACAGTGATAACATAAACATGCCATACGTTTTTTGTCAGGTTTTTGTTCTCTACAAATGGACTCTGCTAGTAGACATAGGTTCTACAGTAAATAACTTCTAAGCACACAATTCACACATGTACACCTTGTCTAATGATATTTTTATGCTATTATAGAAATAGCTTATAGATCAGGGGTTCTCAGCCTGTGGGTCGCGACCCCGTTGTGGGTCTGACGATTTCCCAGGAGTCGCCTAAGACCATCGAAAATATGGATTGTTATTGTCTACTCTTCTAATGCTGGGGGCGCGGTGGCTGAGCGGTAAAGCGCTTGGCTTCCGTACTGGAGGTCCCTGTTTCGAATCCTAGTGAAGACTGGGATTTTTATTTCGGGATTTTCGGGCGCCCCTGATTCCACCCAGCTCTAATGGGTACCTGACATTAGTTGGGGAAAAGTAAAGGCGGTTGGTCGTTATGCTCGCACATGACACCCTCGTTAACCATGGGCCACAGAACCAGATGACCTTTACATCATCTGCCCTATAGACTACAAGGTCTGAAAGGGGAACTTTACTTTTACTCTTCTAATGCTGTATGTGTGTGTGTTGGGGGGGGGTCGCGGCAGAGTGGTGGATTATTAAAAGAGGTCGCCGAGCTTAAAAGGTTGAGAACCGCTGTTATAGATTAAGTTAATTTTTCCTCATTTAGCACCTCTGATTCACCATGCACTAGAGAAGATTTACAGAAAATAGGCTTACGAATTAGCAGAGTAATAAATAAAAAAAAATGTAATAATCATTTCTCTTGTTCTGACACTCCCCGCTCCCCTCCACAGACACACCTTTACGCCGCCCCTCCCCCCCCCCCACTTATCCTGTTGCAGAATGCCCGAGTCAAATGTGTCACTGAAATGTCACAAGTGCCGCCTAATATACGACATTAAGATGTCAATGCTAATGAAAGCAGTCAGGGCCTGGGCTAGTGATTACAACTTGGAAGACGGGCGTAATTTTATCAAGAGCTTCGCGCCACTCTCCGCCCACCTCCATCAGCAGAGATTGCACCACGGCTGCCAACGGACACTTCATCCTTTCTTGGCCCTCTCGTCAAAGCATCAAAGCGAAGCAATATAATTATCACTACTATTAGTACAATATCTCTCAAATAATAATCTTTTTAAAAAGTTGTCTCCCTTCTTCGAATTCTCTCCCTTATCGCCTTATTATATTTTTTTTTATAACATGTAATAGTATTAAACTATTCACTTTCAGACATTCTTGGATCGATTAGGTCCCCCGTTTCCAAGAAACCCATTCGACATCCATTTGGCTAATAACGATTGCCCCTGGAGATGATGATGCATGTTCACGGCTCACCACAAGGGAGCTTACCGAGGGTAAAGAAGACACTCGCAATTAGATTACCTGTTTTCTCTCCGATAAATTTGTCGAGCTCCAGTGGACAGGCGTTTTAAGACGTCCATCAAATAATTGTCATTGCAAGACGTCCCAGTGATTGCAGACATGTAAGACGTCTTGTTTGGTTAGGGCGATGTTTACACTTGTAGTGAAATTACTCTCGAAATGATTCAATGAAGGGGAGGTAAATGGGAAGCTCTAAAATCCTATTTTTCTTCTTAGCTGTTGATAATAAAATTTGTTTTGCCAGTAATTGCGCATTGGATTTTTTATTTTCGCCCAAAAAATAAAATATATATAATAAAAGTAAAAAGTTTGTCGAAATTATGGCGTCGCTATAACAAACGAGTGAGTTTTTTGTTGTTTTTGCTCATGCTTCGGAATTTTTAGATTATTATATCGGTTCCAAGACAAATCGTTCATACGAATTTTTTTTTCATCCGACAATTTGCTCATCAAACTTACAATAAAAATAAACTTATATTTTATTCATAAATATCAACAGTCTATCAATATCAGATTAGTAATCTTCAAAAATACAAAGTTGTATCATAATATCGGAGTAGATGCATATCATGGAAATCTACTTGCAGTTGCCATTTAGTCCCCACACGTGTATCAGCCATCACTTCCTGTTCGTACATCACTTCCTGTTTAAATATCACTGTACTGGAAATAAAGGTGTAACTCCAAGTCAATCTGTAAGTAATTTAATATAATCGAAGTATTTACACTTTTAACAAGTATTTACTCCGTGTATCTTTGCAATTTAAATGAATTATGTTCAAGCAACTTGTATAGTGTTCATTGAAATGAAAATAAAAAAAAAAAATAGAACGCTAATTTTTTAAGAAGTACAATGTAAAATAGATAAAAATCAGAAAGATCTTCATATGACTGTCTGGATGGTCCAATGCAGTGTTTTTGCTTTTGACATATGTGTACCCCTTCTAGAATTTTTGTAACACTGAGTACCTCTCGCCACCCCCCCCCCAAATTTTAATAAAAATTAATATCTTTTTGTATACCTAAATACACAAAATACTTACTCTATCACAATTACGTATTCTATTAGTGAGTACCCACTACAAACTCTTCCCGTACCCCCTGTGGGTACACGTACCCCACTTTGGGAAACATTGGTCTTTCAGCTTGGCGCAGCGTTGCTACTAAGAAGAATTGTTGAATCGGATGGTCAGTGCTGACTCCCATTTCGCTATATTAAATTCGCCATGTTCTATTGTCAAACGTCTGATTCCTAAAGCTGTTCAAATAAGAACAGGACATTAGTTTGGGAAAGTAAAAATCGGGTTAGTCTTTATGCTGGTCAAATGAAATAGATGACAGTTACTTCCCCTGCCCTTATGGATAGACAATAACTGAAAGGGTTTATTTTTCCTTTTTTAATTAGGTAAACATCACTTCTGTATCTAATAGACACACTAGGACACACTAGGACACAATATTACAACAATAGCATGACACAGTTATGTCTGATAACTCAGTGTCCGCCACAACATTGTAAACAAAAAAGGGAAGGGGGGGGGGAAGGACATTTCTTTTTTATAAGAAAGATGAAATAAAAAGAAGAAGAAAAGCCTCAGCTTCTAGAACATTCAACTTGTGAGGGAAAAAAAAGTCTCGGAGCTATATCCCAAAACCACACATGCACGCTAACAAGAGGAAGTCCTCCCCCCCCCTCTCTCTTTCTCTCTCTGTCTCTCTCTCTTCTCTCTCTCTCTCTCTTTCTTACACTGTGAGCCATGTACTCTTACACACACACACACACACAATGTCTAATCAAGAAATGACGGATAACTTGACCATTAGGCAATGCTGTAATCTTGTTAATTGGTGATTGATTTGACCTCTGCGTGTCATTACGATGTCGTCTGCTGGGCGGGTCACGTGACCAGTCTTCAAAAGTTTGAAATACGTCTTGAAATAATAAAAAAAAATTCTGTGTGACTAATAGTCTGGTCTGCTCATTCTGAAAATTCTTGCCAGAAAAAAAAAAAACTTAAAAAAAATAAATAAAAATAAAACTTATTTTGAGGTACTGCATCAATAGTTAGAATCAATTATATAGTTAATCCTACAATACATTTTTAATAACTCTAGATATTTCTATTACTTGTATTTGCTTAGCGCAGCTATTATGGCATTGCTCATTGTGCTAGAATCTAATCCCTCCGTGAACCATTGGGGTGTGGGAATAACTAGGCGAAGGTTACCGTGCTGCCTTTTCAAAAGCAATTTGTTAAGATGTTGCTAGAGTAGAAATATAAACCCTTGGTCTCAAGCATCCGTGACGTAAGGCCGCGGTTTAGCCACTGATCTATTCAGGTACGGTACTTTTAAAATACAATGTCTGATATTAAGTTCAAAATCTGTAGCTCATATCCTCTTAGCTAAGTACATTTTCTTTATAAAACATAATTGATTAATCAAGATTAATTTCTAAATTGATAGGTTTATTTTTAACAATTGATTCCTATGTTGTCATGGACAATGAAAAATAGTTTGCAGAGTTTCGGCTTGATCAGGCAATGGAAAGTGGGAGACATTTCATTGTTGTCCAATTTAACATCTAATGACGTAGAGAAGAATGTCTGTTGAACAACCTTCCTGTGACCGGGAACAAGAACCTTCCTGGGTGAACAAGAACTTTCCTGTGATCGGGAACAAGATCCTTCCTGTGACCGAGAACAAGAACTTTCCTTTGACAGGGAACAAGATCCTTCCTGTGACCGAGAACAAGAACTTTCCTTTGACAGGGAACAAGATCCTTCCTGTAACCGGGAACAAAATCCTTCCTGTGACCGTGAACAAAATCTTTACTGTGACCGCGAACAAGAACTTTCCTGTGACGGGAACAAGAACTTTCCTGTGACCGGAAACAATATCCTTCATGTGACCAGGAACAAGAACTTTCCTGTGACCGGGAACAATAACTTTCCTGTGAACGGGAACAAGAACTTTCCTGTGACCGGGAACAAGAACTTTCCTGTGACCGGGAACAATAACTTCCCTGTGAACGGGAACAAGAACTTTCTTGTGAACGGGAACAAGAACATTCCTGTTATCGGGAACAAGATCCTTCCTGTGACAGGGCACAAAAAAAACTTCCTGTGAAGAGAACGGGAACCTTTCCGAAACAGAGAAAAAGAACCTTCCTGTTACAACAGAAATCGTCTAAGATACGTTAAAGGTCACGATGATACTTGCGAGGTCAGTTGCGGATAAAGCAAAGATAGCCTTGACCTTGACAAAACAGAGGAAGGAAGAAACTATTCCTATAGTATCAAAAAAGTGGATCATCAGACGAGTGAAAGACCAGCAGTATCCTTAGAAATATGCCCTTCAAACTCTTTGGGGCACGCTGAAACTAGAATCTTGTGTATATCCAGGTCAATGTGAAACTAATTGGGAATCATTGAAATGTTCACGTTTTGTTCAAGTGTTTTATTTTTATGTTTTTTTTTTTATACTTGTTTGTAAGGTTTGGAATTTGTAAGGACGACAATTAGATCTATGTTCATATTACTTGCATAGTTTTAACAGAAACAAAAACAGAGTTTTAATTATACTGCCTTCAAAGAAATAATGTAAATATATGACATAAGCCATTCTGTACAATACTTAGAAGTCAAAAGAAATACAAGAAGCCAAAAATAGTACTTCATTAGTCACTTTATTGCATCAGATCTTTAAATAATAACCCCAAAAGGCTGGGATGTTATTAATAAGCTCGTATCACCTCCCTCCGTCTGTCCGTCTGTCTGTCTGTCTGTTCGGTAAAGTACACGTTATTTCTCCCACTCCCTATCCTCTGATCAAGTTGAAACTTTGAACAAATCAATTTTGTCTGCTATAAATAAGGAAAATAAATCCTACACTATTTAGAAATATTACCGTAAATGTACAGTTCTTTTCCATATATAATCATTGTATTTATTTAAGTATTTTTTAAAAATATTTTCCTTGCTATACATATTTTATCTGTTCTGACCTTACTCTGCTTCTCTACCACTACCAAGTAACCTCATTAGGTCTCTCTACCCCTTGTCAGATGTTACAATGAGGACATACAGAAAGTAATTCTACTAATTGTTTTGAATGTAACATCCACCACACCCCATAAAAAAAAAAGAAAGAAAAAACAAACATCAACGTAGTCTTCACCAGGAATCGAACCTAAGACTCTCCGGAAGCCAAGCGCCTTACCCCTCAGCCACCGCGACACACACACTACAAATATATTACACATGATTGACACATCTATTACATTAATTATTATTTTACACGTAACACACACACACACACAGGAAGCTCACTACACTTACTACTCACACACACAACTACTTACACCACTACACTCACCACAAACTACACACACCATTCACACCACACACCATTCACACCACACACCATTCACA
>JADKLZ010026368.1:0-25455 GCA_021533235.1 Biomphalaria straminea | reverse complement strand
GGTCTGTAATTGGTCTGTAATTGGTCTGTACTGCTCTGTCCGTCGTGTCAACGAGCTGTAGGTCTCCACTGCCCATAGGTTGCGACGTTGCAGGCCAGCGTTTGGTCTCAGTTAGAGTCACTAGAACTACATCTACAGGTGTTACAACGGAATCACTAAAACACAAGCGTCACAAGGACTATTGGAACCTCTCCCTTGACTGTGGCTCCCTATCGCCATATTGGTCACCCCCCCCCCTTTCCCCGGATGAGATCGTCCCAGTTGTTATCGTTCAGACATTAAATGATTGGGGGGGGGGGGGGAAGGGTAAAGAAAAGAAAACTGTTTAATCACAGCCTGAGATTTGTCATCAGACTATCAGCTGTCTGTCATGAAGGATTTCTGAGGTCCAGATATCAAGCACGTGAACAAACAGCATACTGATACAACACATACAAAAAAGAAATTAATTAATTAATAAAACCTGGTTAATGATGTTTGTTTAAATGGGGAAACTAAAAAAAAATCTTTTTAACTTCAAGCGATGACCTTCAAATGACCTTGACATTCTCTCTTTTCTTTTTTTTTTCATTACGGACGTAGCGTAGACTTTGTGAAGACTTTATTTAAAGACTCAGACTAAACGTGTCTGTTGAATTAGTCTGCCGAGATATCTGCCTGTGTCGTGTGTGTATATTCAATAAACAGCGTGTCATTGTCATTCTAGAACCCAGGTTATCAAAAGGTTATTTCGCTATTACAGTGTTGCGTGCTTCCTACAATTATCTCCATGGGACTCGCAATTATGTTTTCGATGTTTACAGCGGTTCTCAATCTAAGAAGGTGTTGGTCTTTAAGCCTTTCTAACAAGGTCCACGTAGATAAACTCAAAGGCTCCTGCTTGTGAAAAGTCCGGGGATCTAATCATTATACAGACATTACAGTCAATCCATTCAGGTAGACTTGGCGTGAGGTCAGTGTGTGTGTGTGACTTTTTGTGTGTGAATCTGTGTGTGAGTTCATATGAATGTGAGGTGGCATGAGAGTGTTAATATGGCTGTGTGAGAGAGAATGCGTACAAAAATGTGTGGAAGAGTTTGTGTGATTGCGTGTGTGTCAGTATGTGTGTGAGACATGGGTCTGAGTGTGCAGGGGTGAGAGAGAGAGAGTGTGTGTAAGTGATAGAGACTAGATAATGAGTGTCGAAGAAAGTCGAAGTGAGTGTCGGTGTTTGGAATAACCAAAATAACTGTAAACTCCACCTCCCCTCCCCCTTTTCAAAAGAGTTAATAAAAAAGAAATCACTTTCTAACAATCAAGGTAATCGAGAAATTGTACTTAGCTTATGATCGTTTACACTGTTCATTGCGCTATACCTGTGGAAGCTCATCAATTACAAAATCATCGCCACAAATATTGGTGCATGAGCGAGTAGTCAGGAAGAGATCAGTTTTCAGTGTACATTCCAACGTAACAAGATCTCATATTTCTTTAACTATGTAAATCCCAAATGGACCTCATTCACCAATCGTAAAAAAACATTTACCCACGTGATTCTCTAAATCTTCTATTCAAAGTATTTCATCCATCGTGGCTGTCACGTGATACGCATTTTTCATTGTTTTATCAATATTATGACGTGGCTAAATGTGTTTATTTACAATTGGTGAATGAGGTCCGCTGTTCATAGTTCATGGTTCATAGGTGTAAAAAAAGAGAAAAATAATAAAAAGGCACTTAGTCATATGCATGAGAATTACTGAAACATAAGTACTACTTTGTATTTAGACAGCCTAATCGTAAAGAAAATATTAATAATTTTATTTATAAAGCACTGTTAAAAAACAAAATGTAGGCTCAAGGCGCTGTAAAAACATTACAAACACAACTATTGGACCCGACAAACTAATCTAAAAAGTTCTAAACAAATAGGTCTTAATGTTCTTCTTAAAAGTGGTGAAGCATGTTGTCTGTCTGAGTAAAATCTAGAACATACATAACCCAGTATTTCTAAAATTAATATTTATTTGATTTTCAGCTACTCTCTTAAAATATAGCCAGTTTTTAAGGCTATTCACTATTGAAGGGACTCGTATTGTCAAACAGCGCTCCAGCTATTACAAGGAAACACAGATTTTGGCATGTTGGTGTGAGCCAGGCTTGATGAAAAGCTAGCGCTGCGGGGGCACGTGTCCGTACCTCCGTGACGCTGTCAGTGATATAATGTTATCGGCTGTTTATGTCAGGGCCTTTAAGGTAGTACAATCGGAGTTGGTGAGAAGATTATTTGCGGATACAGGTACTTCAGATCACTCTAACTGTCAAAACAAGGCCTTCACACTTTGTCACGGTATCCTTAGTGTTGGCTGGTGCAGTGTGTGTGTGTGTGAGAGAGAAGTGAGATAGAGAGAAGAGAGAGAGAGAAGAGAGAGAGAGAAGAGATAGAGAGACGCGTTGCATACACTGAAGATCAGAGACAAGATCTGAAGCAGCGATTTTCAATCTTATCTTTAAGTTGCACACAACTAATAATCTTCCGCTCTCTCTTTCCTCTCTCTCTTGTTCTCTCTCTCTCTCTTTCTTCCTTTCCTTCCCTCACATTCTCTCCCCCCCCTTCCTTTGTCTCTACTCCCCCTTTCAATCCTTGTCTCTCCACACTCTCCCTCTCTTTCTCCCGTTCTCTCTCTCTCTCTCCCATCTTTCCCTTTCTCTTCCCCCTCTCTCTCTTGTTCTCTCTCTTGTGCACTCTCTTGTTCTCCCTCTCTATTCTTTTCCTTCCCTCTCTCCCCCTTCCTCTCTCTCTAGTCTCCCTTTCTCTCAATCCTTCTCGCTCTCTCTCTTTCTCCAGTTTTTCTCTCTCCCTCTTCCTGTCTCTCTCATTCACCCCTTCTCTCCATCCAATTGTCTCTCTTCTTTCTCTTTCTTTTTATTCTCTATTGCCTGTTACTAGTCAGTCTTGTTTTAGACTCTAGAATTCAACTGCTCTTGGATTACTGTACAGACTGCACAACACAACACGTTAAAAACACAGCTTTAAAGGAAATACCCAAGAACCGAGACATGGTCGGGGGATAATTCTGCGAATAGTGCGGAGGTGTCCAGATGTTTAGAGCTCGTAGTTTTATAGAAGCAAGTCAACTTGGTAAGATCTATATTTCGATTCTTTAACTTCTCTCTTCCTTACCCCCTCTATCTCCTGTAAGTCAATGGCTATAGAAGACAATAGGACAGTTCTTGTATATCTTAGGCTAACTCTAACAAGATTAATGCTACATGTACATGGCTGCACTAAATGTAGATTCCACGCAGGACAGAAAGACAAGATTATCAGTTAAAAACCAGACAAAAATTAGTAAATGATGGGGCTCTATATTGTACTTTATACTAGATCTAATATCATTCCAATAAAACTAGGAAAGGTTTCGCGGTACGGTAAGTGGTGAGTTGTCAGCCTTTTCAAAGACAATATCTTTACGCACTAGTCCAAAATCACCTACCGGATGACATCACGTGGCCATCTTGACAACATTGGGAAACGCATGACACTCATTGTGAATGGGAGGAGACCATAACGACCACTACATTGGCCATAATAATAATAATAATAATAATAATGAACGAATATTAGTTCGTTTTTCACATAATATTATTATTAATGGGGACCTAGGCTCGGAGATTAAGCGTCTATGGAAATTATCCAAAATAACAATATATCCCATTGTTATATCAACAGAGGGGGATAATGACAACTGTCCTCACTAATACCTTCAAGGCCCTTGGCATTCTTAGGAACATTCTCGTTGCCTGTCAGAGGGCGGTACTGCTGCAGACCTGCCACATCCCCAGAAAATTCCTCAGTGGAAACTGATAAAGGGACTACAATAAATTTTGTTTCTCTTTAACAAAACTCGACCCTGGCAGCGCCAGAGAATGACTACTCGTTCGTATCTAATATAATAATAATACTAATAATGAATGAATTGATCATAATAAAACTTACACTTATGGACTATATTATTTTCTTATGAGACCAAATCAGATCTAGATCTATGTAAATTAAACTAAAACGATATGGTGGCAGGATGGCCTATCACATTCTACTGACACCTGCTACAAATTACTGAACTTTATTAAGTCACCATAGTGACGTCACGACTCCCATATCTGCATTAATTTTGGTCCACCCTGGAAAGTTCTTCTGCATTCCCGACACCCACCCCCGCTCTTTCGAGAACGATATCTTTGAATTTTGTCCTGGGAGAGCCCCTAAAACATTGTTTTAAGGGGGCACTACTGAAGAGAATGAATTGAACGTTGCGTGGCGCATCACAAAGTTGTTGCGGAATACAGAAGGCCCATCGTACAGACGTTAAGAAGCACTTAGAAAACAAACTCCCGCAACATCCGTCACTGCGCTATTGTCCAACCACCAACAGTGTAGGGGGGGGGGGGGGGCTTTGAAATTTAAAACAAAGAAAAAGCATTAAAAATATGTCATTTTAATAACCAACTATTCCAATATATAAAGTAGAATATAAGTAGTATGTATGTATGTCCCATATAGAAATTAAAATCATTCGACCAATCTTAATAAAACTTGGCATAAATGTTCCTTAGATCATGGCGGAGATAGTAGTATATGTGTGATGTTCCACCTTTAACCGGCGCCTTCAATATGGGGCACGAGTTCACGCCTTAACCGGAATGTCCTAAAAATAATTTTAAAAAATAACAGCTCTACGTATGTTTATAAGAGAACAAAACATAAGAGGAAATAAGGGGAATAAATGCTTACTTAATGAGAGATGTGGATGTATGTATGGATTTAATTTCTTTATTACGTTTTGGCACGTTTTCTGTTCCACTTCCCATATTCACATCAAAATGAACATTTTCATAATTATCATAGTCAACGATAATACACAAAACAATCAAAAATTTAACCAACTAGTTAATCATTCAGTATAATTAATTAAATTTGGTTTTCTAGTAGAAAGGAAGCCTAGCTCTGTAAATTTCACATAACTGTCAGTAACTAGCGGTTCTTCACCTCAAGCTTTGTTTCTTGAAATTATTCTTTTTCCTATTGCTTGTTATATTTTAATAGAAGACATTTCTTTTTATCTGGATCCTGCTTCTAAATTTGTTTCACTAGGTTAAGAGAGTTTCGAACATAAATGATGCCAAAATCTTCTTATCTTGTAGAGTTATGAGATCTCTCATATTGAAGAACGCGCATTATAGAAAATGGTGAACAAAAAAATTCGCACAGAGAGCTTTTAAAGTCTCCGAGAGAGAGCCCAAACTAAAAATAAGAATTGAATTTTAAAAGGCAATTTGTTCCATGGTTTCAGTTCATGGCGTCGTCTCTCACCACTTTGTGAAGCTCAATATGGACATGGGGGTACTCGGCTAAGTCTCGGGAGAACCTGACGTCATTTCCTTCCTCTCCTTAAGGGAAAGAATAAACTTTTTTTTTTTAGGGAAGGGGAGAGAACTCAGAAAAATGGTGTGTGTGTTTTTTTTTTTTTTTTTTGTGGGGGGGGGGTGGGTAGAATATAGATTAGATATATAAAAAAGGAAAGAAACATTTGCTATGGTTAAATAGATGAAGAAAGTTGTGCGGTGGAGTAATGTCACATATAAGTGACAGATTAGCTCATCGCTTGAATGCAAGGCATGTTCAGAAAGAACCCAGCAACGACACGCTTACATGAAGTGGTAGAAACAGATTATGTAGGCCTAACATATACTGGTATGTTGAGTTTCCGTAACAGAAATGAAATAATAGGAAATAGAATAACAATACTTTGGTTGAAAACGAAAAGAAATTCTTTAGAGGAAATTGAGTTGTTCACATAGTATTATAAACTCCGTACATACGTATTTAAAATATAGAGCATACTTGAAGGTGTGCGTATGTGTGTAGGTGTGTATATCCCGAATAAAAATAAAACACATTTGACCAATCTTGATAAAACTTGGCCCAAATGTTTCTTAGATCATGGCGGAGGCCGTACTGTATGTTGAGTGTCCCTCCCACAACCGGAGGGCCTTAAAATATACAAAGAGTATATAATTGCATCTTTTTTTTTTTTTTTTTTATTAAAGAACGAAACTTTTTAACAAATAGGGTAAACCCGTTTTCGCAGTATTTATTATTTGATATGACTAAGTCGTCTGAACGGGTAAACCCATTATCACACTCTACTTTTATTTTGCTGTTAAATAAAAACAACAACAAGTTTGAAGGGAACATGATCCAAGTTTGGCATAGATCTAAATCCACTTCACTAGACAAGTAATACGCAAACTAAGGCCCGCAGGCCGAGGGTCATATACAGCTAGTCTGTAATATAAAGCACAGTGTAAGGCGGGTGACACGAAAATGCGTTCACTGACATTTCGTTCACGACTATTCCTTCACCCGACAATTCCTTCCCTTGACATTTCGTTCACACGATTATTCATTTTCCCGACAATTCGTTCACACGACTATTCGTTTACAAGACATATCTAGCTCACAGACAACTTTAAAGATGGCCCCTAATCTCTTCCATATCGTTGTTTTCTTGGCATTGAAACATTTAATGTGAGCATGAAGTAGTGATGATAAAATTGTGCTCAGAACTTTTCAGTTTTGCATTGCAAGTGCCATTGTTCATTTTAATGTTTTTAAAATAGGAGATTGGCCTGATCTGAACCCAGTGACGAAATTGGGCCATTACTGCTTTAGACAGTTATTTTTAGGTTTCGGATATTTCCATTCAGTGTGCGTAGTGGTGACGTCATCTGTAATAGTAACAGAAACATAAATAGCAAGGCAAATAAAACAAAGAAGAAAGCAGAGAAATTCACAGAGGTTAAAGTAGATAAATAAAAACAACAATAACTTAAAACAGGGTAGAACGCAGAGAAAGCACACAGAACACGGAAAACAACACAGATAAAACACAGATAAAACACAGACATAAACCCAGAGATAAACCCAGAGATAAAACCCAGAAGAACATAGAGAAACGCTACTTCTAAATGTTCTATAGAAAGTATGACACTTGAATTCACTACAGAAAAGATTGAAACAGAAAAAGAAAATTGCTTTAAAAAAAAAATAATTACGCCAAAGATGTTCCTCAATGACCCACACCGCCATTTTAAAATGCATCTCTGAAACTAGCCCCCCACCCACATACCCCCCTAATCCTACCAACCCAGACCCCATCCATCGCTTGCCCCCTCCACCCTCTCAATCGTCCCCCCCCCCTGCTCCACAACACTTAATGTCAACGCTGCGCTGGCCCCCGCTTGCATTAAATAATTTTCAGGGCCCGAGCCACCACTTATTGAGCCCCGGCGTCTTAAGACATTCAGAGCAATCTCATTACATGATGGCCCATGATGGCTCAGGGCTTTGAATGAAGGCCATGGGCAACAGTAAGGAGCGGGGGAGTAGCACTGAGAGGGAGGGGAGGGGGAGAAGCAATACAATATGAGGGTCGGGGCAGGGCGGAGATGTTAGATCGGAGGTGAATATAAAAGATATTTTCAGATTTTTTTTTTGGGTCATTTTATTTATTCCTCTTTAATCGCCATTTTTCTTCTTTAAGATGGCGTCATTGAGAAAGCGGCGAGAGAGAGAGACACAGACGGACAGACAGACAGACTGAGAGGGATAAATATACAATAAGAGAGAGATACAGAGAGAGAGATACACACAAAAAAGATACACAGAGAGAGATACACAGATAGAGCGAGAGAGGGAGAAGGAGAGAAACACAGAGACATATATACTTAGAGAAGGAGAGAGAGAGAGAAGGAGAAAGAAAGATAAGAGGGAGAGAATAGTAACGAGAGAATGAAAGGAGAGAGAGAGACAGAAATGTATGAAGTGAGAATAAAAGACAAGGAGAGAGTAAAGGAAAGTAGAAGAAAGAAGAAGAGAAAGAGAGAGGAAGAAGGAGAGAAAGAGAGAGGAATACGGGGAAGAAACGAGAAAAATAAGGAGATGGGGAAAAAAAAGAGAGGAGAGAGAGAATTTGAGCACGAGAGAGAGAGAGAGAGAAAGAAAGAAAGAAAAAGAAGTCTATTTAACTTTCATGAAGTGCCTGGGAAAATGACGTCATCATCAGTGACCCGGATCTGTTGCAAGAGGTCAGAGATGATTTATTGAGGTCACCGTATCATTGCTGTAGGTGTGTGTGTGTATGTCTATATCTGTGTGATTTGTTTCAATTTCTGGTTTTTGATTTGTTTGTTTGTTGCACTCCCATTGGATCTCTATGACCCACAATTGCACGGGGTCACACATGTGATCCGAGAGATTGATTTTCATTATGTAGAACACGCTTTTTTTGTGGAGACACTAAAGTAAAGGATTTCCTTCATCTTCCCACCACTCTATTGTGTCTACTTTCTGGTGTTGTCTTCAAGTAGTTCTATTATCTTATCTTATACAATACTGACATTACTTCAAAAAAGAAGATGATCACGTCCTACGCGTCATGCATTCAGTCATGCATATTAACCAATGACTTAAATTCTGCCAAGTCACTGGTTTTCCTGGCTAGTTTAATTTAATTTAATTAAATACTCAGAAAGACACAAAGGTAAAGACACATTCCTCGTCCCATATGCTAGGACAAATTTGTACAAATGCTCATTCTTCCCTAGCGCTATTAGAGCATGGAATGAGTTGCCTAAGCTAACGAGGAAAACCAGTGACTTTGCAGAGTTTAGCTCATTGGTTAATATGCATGCCTAAATGCATGACGCGTATGACGTAATCATCTTCTCTTTTGAAGTAACGTCTGTAACATATAAGATAAGAAGCTTCGTAAAAATCTTTACCAAAATCCAACCAGTCAGATGAGATTTTATAGAATATAAGAACTATTGTTTATGTTGAAAAGAATTTTGTTTTTGTTTTTGTAAGACTAGTTTTTCTCTACTTAAATTTGGTCCTAGGTTCATGATTTGTTCAAATTAAAATTTATAACATTAGGATACTCGACTTCGGGAACCTGAACTGAAATATATTCATTCGATTGCAAGCGCCTTATATACCTCAGCTCCGTATTGCCTGTCACATGAAATACATAACAACCGGTGGCCACTAAAACAAGCCAAGTTAAAGTCACTTGCCCAAGGGACCTTATCATCACCGAGCAGAACTCAGCACTCCGGAAATACAAACCGTTAGAAGACATTCTGGGGGATAGTCAGATTTCTATTGAAGGAACAAGAACTGAAAACTTTGGAAATGTAATGACTGCTCAAAATGTTCGCAGATTACAGTACACACAATCAAATTGAAACATTTATAGCATTGACACATAACAAAAACAATAGGGGTTGGTGAAATAAAAAAAAAATTACAAAAGTTCGATTTAAAAAACAACAACAACAAAAAAACAACTAAACTTTTTATACTTTTGACTATTTATCAATCTTATTAGCATTGACCTTATTGAGAAGTGGACTAGAAAAATACAATTGTATAAAAACAAGATTTGGCCTGAAACAAAGAGATATAATGTTTGATTTATGAATTTCAAATGTTACATTAGAATATTGGAAGAAGTCGCCTAGTTCAAGGGGATTGATTCAAGTAAAACATTTGGGAAACTTTATTTTAAGAAAATAAATGTAACGCCTTCACAAATAATGTATCAAGTCGTCTGCTAAATCTCTATAGAACTGTAGAAAGCAGAAGTCAGAGTCGATGAATTCATAAGACAGTGATAACATAAACATGCCATACGTTTTTTGTCAGGTTTTTGTTCTCTACAAATGGACTCTGCTAGTAGACATAGGTTCTACAGTAAATAACTTCTAAGCACACAATTCACACATGTACACCTTGTCTAATGATATTTTTATGCTATTATAGAAATAGCTTATAGATCAGGGGTTCTCAGCCTGTGGGTCGCGACCCCGTTGTGGGTCTGACGATTTCCCAGGAGTCGCCTAAGACCATCGAAAATTTGGATTGTTATTGTCTACTCTTCTAATGCTGGGGGCGCGGTGGCTGAGCGGTAAAGCGCTTGGCTTCCGTACTGGAGGTCCCGGTTTCGAATCCTAGTGAAGACTGGGATTTTTATTTCGGGATTTTCGGGCGCCCCTGATTCCACCCAGCTCTAATGGGTACCTGACATTAGTTGGGGAAAAGTAAAGGCGGTTGGTCGTTATGCTCGCCACATGACACCCTCGTTAACCATGGGCCACAGAACCAGATGACCTTTACATCATCTGCCCTATAGACTACAAGGTCTGAAAGGGGAACTTTACTTTTACTCTTCTAATCCTGTATGTGTGTGTTGGGGGGGGGGGTCGCGGCAGAGTGGTGGATTATTAAAAGAGGTCGCCGAGCTTAAAAGGTTGAGAACCGCTGTTATAGATTAAGTTAATTTTTCCTCATTTAGCACCTCTGATTCACCATGCACTAGAGAAGATTTACAGAAAATAGGCTTACGAATTAGCAGAGTAATAAATAAAAAAAAATGTAATAATCATTTCTCTTGTTCTGACACTCCCCGCTCCCCTCCACAGACACACCTTTACGCCGCCCCTCCCCCCCCCCCACTTATCCTGTTGCAGAATGCCCGAGTCAAATGTGTCACTGAAATGTCACAAGTGCCGCCTAATATACGACATTAAGATGTCAATGCTAATGAAAGCAGTCAGGGCCTGGGCTAGTGATTACAACTTGGAAGACGGGCGTAATTTTATCAAGAGCTTCGCGCCACTCTCCGCCCACCTCCATCAGCAGAGATTGCACCACGGCTGCCAACGGACACTTCATCCTTTCTTGGCCCTCTCGTCAAAGCATCAAAGCGAAGCAATATAATTATCACTACTATTAGTACAATATCTCTCAAATAATAATCTTTTTAAAAAGTTGTCTCCCTTCTTCGAATTCTCTCCCTTATCGCCTTATTATATTTTTTTTTATAACATGTAATAGTATTAAACTATTCACTTTCAGACATTCTTGGATCGATTAGGTCCCCCGTTTCCAAGAAACCCATTCGACATCCATTTGGCTAATAACGATTGCCCCTGGAGATGATGATGCATGTTCACGGCTCACCACAAGGGAGCTTACCGAGGGTAAAGAAGACACTCGCAATTAGATTACCTGTTTTCTCTCCGATAAATTTGTCGAGCTCCAGTGGACAGGCGTTTTAAGACGTCCATCAAATAATTGTCATTGCAAGACGTCCCAGTGATTGCAGACATGTAAGACGTCTTGTTTGGTTAGGGCGATGTTTACACTTGTAGTGAAATTACTCTCGAAATGATTCAATGAAGGGGAGGTAAATGGGAAGCTCTAAAATCCTATTTTTCTTCTTAGCTGTTGATAATAAAATTTGTTTTGCCAGTAATTGCGCATTGGATTTTTTATTTTCGCCCAAAAAATAAAATATATATAATAAAAGTAAAAAGTTTGTCGAAATTATGGCGTCGCTATAACAAACGAGTGAGTTTTTTGTTGTTTTTGCTCATGCTTCGGAATTTTTAGATTATTATATCGGTTCCAAGACAAATCGTTCATACGAATTTTTTTTTCATCCGACAATTTGCTCATCAAACTTACAATAAAAATAAACTTATATTTTATTCATAAATATCAACAGTCTATCAATATCAGATTAGTAATCTTCAAAAATACAAAGTTGTATCATAATATCGGAGTAGATGCATATCATGGAAATCTACTTGCAGTTGCCATTTAGTCCCCACACGTGTATCAGCCATCACTTCCTGTTCGTACATCACTTCCTGTTTAAATATCACTGTACTGGAAATAAAGGTGTAACTCCAAGTCAATCTGTAAGTAATTTAATATAATCGAAGTATTTACACTTTTAACAAGTATTTACTCCGTGTATCTTTGCAATTTAAATGAATTATGTTCAAGCAACTTGTATAGTGTTCATTGAAATGAAAATAAAAAAAAAAAATAGAACGCTAATTTTTTAAGAAGTACAATGTAAAATAGATAAAAATCAGAAAGATCTTCATATGACTGTCTGGATGGTCCAATGCAGTGTTTTTGCTTTTGACATATGTGTACCCCTTCTAGAATTTTTGTAACACTGAGTACCTCTCGCCACCCCCCCCCCAAATTTTAATAAAAATTAATATCTTTTTGTATACCTAAATACACAAAATACTTACTCTATCACAATTACGTATTCTATTAGTGAGTACCCACTACAAACTCTTCCCGTACCCCCTGTGGGTACACGTACCCCACTTTGGGAAACATTGGTCTTTCAGCTTGGCGCAGCGTTGCTACTAAGAAGAATTGTTGAATCGGATGGTCAGTGCTGACTCCCATTTCGCTATATTAAATTCGCCATGTTCTATTGTCAAACGTCTGATTCCTAAAGCTGTTCAAATAAGAACAGGACATTAGTTTGGGAAAGTAAAAATCGGGTTAGTCTTTATGCTGGTCAAATGAAATAGATGACAGTTACTTCCCCTGCCCTTATGGATAGACAATAACTGAAAGGGTTTATTTTTCCTTTTTTAATTAGGTAAACATCACTTCTGTATCTAATAGACACACTAGGACACACTAGGACACAATATTACAACAATAGCATGACACAGTTATGTCTGATAACTCAGTGTCCGCCACAACATTGTAAACAAAAAAGGGAAGGGGGGGGGGAAGGACATTTCTTTTTTATAAGAAAGATGAAATAAAAAGAAGAAGAAAAGCCTCAGCTTCTAGAACATTCAACTTGTGAGGGAAAAAAAAGTCTCGGAGCTATATCCCAAAACCACACATGCACGCTAACAAGAGGAAGTCCTCCCCCCCCCTCTCTCTTTCTCTCTCTGTCTCTCTCTCTTCTCTCTCTCTCTCTCTTTCTTACACTGTGAGCCATGTACTCTTACACACACACACACACACAATGTCTAATCAAGAAATGACGGATAACTTGACCATTAGGCAATGCTGTAATCTTGTTAATTGGTGATTGATTTGACCTCTGCGTGTCATTACGATGTCGTCTGCTGGGCGGGTCACGTGACCAGTCTTCAAAAGTTTGAAATACGTCTTGAAATAATAAAAAAAAATTCTGTGTGACTAATAGTCTGGTCTGCTCATTCTGAAAATTCTTGCCAGAAAAAAAAAACTTAAAAAAAAATAAATAAAAATAAAACTTATTTTGAGGTACTGCATCAATAGTTAGAATCAATTATATAGTTAATCCTACAATACATTTTTATTAACTCTAGATATTTGTATTACTTGTATTTGCTTAGCGCAGCTATTATGGCATTGCTCATTGTGCTAGAATTTAATCCCTCCGTGAACCGATGGGGTGTGGGAATAACTAGGAGAAGGTTACCGTGCTGCCTTTTCAAAAGCAATTTGTTAAGATGTTGCTAGAGTACACAAATAAACCCTCGGTCTCAAGCCTCCGTGATGTAAGACCGAGATCTAGCCACTGATCTATTCAGGTACGGTACTTTTAAAATACAATGTCTGATATTATGTTCAAAATCTGTAGCTCATATCCTCTTAGCTAAGTACATTTTCTTTATAAAACATAATTGATTAATCAAGACTAATTTCTTAATTGATAGGTTTATTTTTAAAAATGGATTCCTATGTTGTCATGGACAATGAATAGGCAGAGTTTCGGCTTGATCAGGCAATGGAAAGTGGGAGACATTTCATTGTTGTCCACTTTAACATCTAATGACGTAGAGAAGAATGTCTGTTGAACAACCTTGCTCTGACCGGGAACAAGAACCTTCCTGGGTGAACAAGAACTTTCCTGTGATCGTGAACAAGATCCTTCCTGTGACCGGGAACAAAAACTTTCCTGGGTGAACAAGAACTTTCCTGTGACTGGGAACAAGATCCTTCCTGTGACCGGGAACAAGAACCTTCCTGGGTGAACAAGAATTTTCATGTGACCGGGAACAAGATCCTTCCTGTGACCGGGAACAAAATCCTTCCTGTGACCGGGAACAAAATCTTTCCTGTGACCGGGAACAAGAACTTTCCTGTGACCGTTAACAAGAACTTTCCTGTGACCGGGAACAAGATCCTTCCTGTGACAGGGCACAAAAAAAACTTCCTGTGAAGAGAACGGGAACCTTTCCGAGACAGAGAAAAAGAACCTTCCTGTTACAACAGAAATCGTCTTAGATACGTTCAAGGTCACGATGATACTTGCGAGGTCAGTTGCGGATAAAGCAAAGATAGCCTTGACCTTGACAAAACAGAGGAAGGAAGAAACTATTCCTATAGTATCAAAAAAGTGGATCATCAGACGAGTGAAAGACCAGCAGTATCCTTATAAATATGCCCTTTAAACTCTTTGGGGCACGCTGAAACTAGAATCTTGTGTATATCCAGGTCAATGTGAAACTAATTGGGAATCATTGAAATGTTCACGTTTTGTTCAAGTGTTTTATTTTTATGTTGTTTTTTTTTATACTTGTTTGGAAGGTTTGGAATTTGTAAGGACGACAATTAGATCTATGTTCATATTACTTGCATAGTTTTAACAGAAACAAAAACAGAGTTTTAATTATACTGCCTTCTAAGAAATAATGTAAATATATGACATAAGCCATTCTGTACAATACTTAGAAGTCAAAAGAAATACAAGAAGCCAAAAATAGTACTTCATTAGTCACTTTATTGCATCAGATCTTTAAATAATAACCCCAAAAGGCTGGGATGTTATTAATAAGCTCGTATCACCTCCCTCCGTCTGTCCGTCTGTCTGTCTGTCTGTTCGGTAAAGTACACGTTATTTCTCCCACTCCCTATCCTCTGATCAAGTTGAAACTTTGAACAAATCAATTTTGTCTGCTATAAATAAGGAAAATAAATCCTACACTATTTAGAAATATGACCGTAAATGTACAGTTCTTTTCCATATATAATCATTGTATTTATTTAAGTATTTTTTAAAAATATTTTCCTAGCTATACATATTTTATCTGTTCTGACCTTACTCTGCTTCTCTACCACTACCAAGTAACCTCATTAGGTCTCTCTACCCCTTGTCAGATGTTACAATGAGGACATACATAAAGTAATTCTACTAATTGTTTTGAATGTAACATCCACCACACCCCATATAAAAAAAAGAAAGAAAAAAAAACATCAACGTAGTCTTCACCAGGAATCGAACCTAAGACTCTCCGGAAGCCAAGCGCCTTACCCCTCAGCCACCGCGACACACACACTACAAATATATTACACATGATTGACACATCTATTACATTAATTATTATTTTACACGTAACACACACACACACAGGAAGTTCACTACACTTACTACTCACACACACAACTACCTACACCACTACACTCACAACAAACTACACACACCACACACCACACACCACAGACACATCATACATCATAAACACAACACACACCTACACTTCAACTAGACACACTGCCTCTACACACTGCCTCACATTACACAAAACAACAAACACTACCACTACCATTCACTACACACCACAAACACTACACACACCACTTCCACTACAAACCACGCAATAGACACACAATACTATTTAAGTATTACTACACACATACTTCAAGCTCACTACACACACTACTCAGACATACTACACAATACACACCCAACACATAAGACCAGCAGTCTGTCCTTCACGACCAAACTA
The DNA here is from genome assembly GCA_021533235.1 of Biomphalaria straminea. NCBI lineage: Eukaryota > Metazoa > Mollusca > Gastropoda > Planorbidae > Biomphalaria > Biomphalaria straminea. Next base: position 9,801 of record JADKLZ010026368.1, on the reverse strand, counting down.
CATGTCCGTCATGAAGGACTCGACGCCTTAAAGCTGACACGGGGATCTATAAATCTATTGGCCTCATTCCCTCCCCCTCTAACGCCCTCTCCCTTGACTTCCCCGCCTCTTGCCTCCTGCTCCCCCCTCCCACCCTGGTTGCACCGGCGGGTGAAGAAAAAAAAAAAGATGTGGCGGATCGTATGTGTGTGCGTGTGTGTAGGAAGAAAACGGTCCGCAGCTCCGTATTGACATTCATGGTGAGTGCCCAGAGCCGGGTCATGTGCTGCCCTCGTGAGTACCACTTTGCCAGTCCAGGCACGTAACATTGGTGGTAAGTGAAGCAGAGTTAACTAGGAGATGGATGCTTGTGTCGATGCCTGGACCCCAGGCTTCAAAACTTAACAACTCCGCGCAGTGTATCCAATGGATGGCCGCGTGGATGTGGGAGAATGGTGCGTGTGTGTGTGTGAGCATGTAGTGAGAAGGTATTATTAGTGTATTCGTTTATCAAAGAAACTGGAACATGAAGTACAATCAATCAATCAAACCATCAATCAATCAATCAAACTATCAATCAATTTTTCTCTGTCTCTCTCTTTCTGTCAGTCCGCCCGTCCGTCCGTCCGTCAGTCCGTCCGTCTGTCTGTATGTCTGTGTCTATCTATCTATCTATCTATCTATCTATCTATCTATCTATCTATCTATCTATCTATCTATCTATCTATTTAAAAACCTGATAAAATTGCATGACCTATGATGAACTTCCTCTCTGTCACACTCTGCCACTCCCATACAAACTACTCTTTATCTTAAATCCATTTTTCTTATAACTCTCTCTCTCTCTGTCTCTCTTTAAACCATATACAGCCTGTCTCTTTCTCTTATAGGCACTTTATCTCTGTAGATTTTAGGTAATCTTTTCTCTCTGTTTCTCTTTCTGTCTCTTTCCATTTCACTCACTCTGCCTTTACTCTCTCTTTCTTTTTATCTCTCTGCTACTCCATTTTCTAGAGAATTCATTTCTCTACATCCTTCTCTTTCTGATTTTTTCCAATTTTTTTTTTCGTGAAAGGGCACGGGCTATCCCACCAACACACGTTTACGCCCACACACAAACACACACACACCAATACACACACACATCTAACTTTAGCAATAGATAATTAAATTACCGCTTCATAAGTTTCACATTAAATTCAATTTTTCACTCCCACTCCCTCCCCCTCCCCCCCTTTTTACAGATAGCTAATAAAAACATATAAGTCATCATGACCCAGCAGGGCCTGGGTTTCGTTAATAAGCTAATTTAATATCAATATGTCTGGTTTCTGCGGTCCAAGGGCTCGTGCTATCAACTCATTCATTAATACGAGAATTCTCTCGCTCGATCACCTCAACCAGCGGTGGAGCGGTCGTGCTCGCGGAGTCTAGATAATTGGCTACTTTTAAATCCTCCTGGAATCTTACTGATTTTAATAGAAGTACATCCAGGTATTCAGCTGTATAGGTCAGTGATACTTTACAGTAAATATCGATCACCTCATGTCCTTTTTCTTTCAAGGCAGGTGCAAGAGATGATTGATAAATACTCACTGATCTTTGGACCTTCAGTTGACTTTCAAGTGTCTTACTATTGAGGATTTTTTTTTCTTTATCATGATAAATATTACTCACAATGATCCACTTTGTGCACTAGGTTTCGAATGAACCTCATTCATTAATCGTAAACAAACAAGCCACGTGGTGCTCTATCTCTTCTATATAATATACGATCTAATTTTTAAATTCACGATGGTTGTCACGTGACAGTTTTTTCGTTGTTTTATCAATATGATCACGTGACTAAATGTTGTTTGTTGAAGACTGTTGAATGAGGTCCACTCAGTTTACTTTCTTTAAACAACAAAATAGAGTAACTTATATAAAGAAGGGAAAGATACACGATGGTATGTCGAGGCGATATAATGAAACCCCAAAGAAAAACGAAAAAAAAAAAAAGTAAAATGCGTTTGGATATATTAAAAAAAACTAGAGATGGTCTTTGCTAATATTTAGCATTACATATAATTTGGTCTTTTGGCTTAAGTTGAATAGTTCAGATGTTTCTCTTATGTGGTGTTGAGGTGTCTGTGCTTCAATGGCTATGAAAGTGTCGATTAAAACTGTACCAATAGTAGTTTGAATAATAATTTATAATAATAAGGTAATGATTGAAACCGTACCATCGACATTCCCATCGAAACGAGAACACAGGCGCTTCATAGGAAGCAAAAGTTGTCTGTTAGGATCAATATGTCCGTGACATCACAATCAAGAAGTTATCTGAAGGTTTACAATGAAAAAGAAAAGGGGGGGGGGGTATGAATTTAGAAGAAAAAAAGAAATATTTTAAATTTTGTAAAAGTTAGAAAGGGTTTGCTTAGAAGAGTTTGTTTAGACGAGTCTATTGAAACAAGAGTTTTTTTTAGACCAGTCTATTGAGACAAGATTGTATGCAGACCAGTCTATTGAGACAAGATTTTATGCAGATCAGTCCATTGGGTAGTCTGTTAAGACAGTCCATTGAGACCAGTCTATTTGGGCATTCTGTTAAGACAGTCTATTGAGACCAGTCTATTTGGGCAGTCTGTTAAGACAGTCTATTGAGACCAGTCTATTTGGGCAGTCTGTTAAGACAGTCTATTGAGACCAGTCTATTTGGGCAGTCTGTTTTGACAGTCAATTGAAGTATAATTTCATCATCCCCTTGTATCACAAACGAAAGTTGTCAAAACACAATTCTTTGTCTGTCGCCTAAAAAAATCTTCAAAATGAACATGTCTGAATTCTTGGAATAAAACTTAGAAACTTAGTTTGAATGAATTAGAAGCCCAGAGTCTAGTTCACCAAAACTTTCTTTCATTACATTCCTTCTGCCTTACACTCAGGGCCGGTCCTAGCAATTGCGGGGCCCAATGCGAAACTGATTGCGCGGGGCCTAGTCTGGGTGGGAATAAGGATAATAAGCGAAAATTAAGAATATGTATTAGAAAAAAATTCCACTTTGAATTGTATTAATTTTTTACTAGTACCAAATTGCGATAAAATATGTTATACTGTATGAACCTTGTAACCTATGACAGATTATATGCCAAGGAATATAAAAGTAAATAAAGTTTTGGAACTTCCGAATAAGCTGAAAATTCGCCCGATTATTACATTTTATTACATGAAAGCTGATAATGCCTTTTTTTTTCTTTTATCTCGCGTAGGATTGGCGTTTTCCGCAATGAATGACACCCACAAATGTCTATTTTTCAGGATATTTTTATGAGTTTTCAGGAGATTTTAATAAATTCAGAAGATTTCCAGGATTTATTTCATATTTATTTTACAACTAAGCAATTACACATAGACTTAGCGCGGGGCCTATGAAAGCGCGGGGCCCACTGCGACCGCATAGGCTGCAGTGGCCTAAGACCGGCCCTGCTTACACTAAGACCAATTCAAATTTACCTATGTTAAAAAAAATACTAGAATATTTCATTAAAAAGACACGAAAAAACTATCGGAAGTAAAACTTAAACTAATTACCAACATCTCATTTACTCAATGTTGTTTTTTTTTCATGTGGTTGACATGTCTAAAAATCCTGTAAGAAAATGACCGGCTTTACTTTAGTGGTTTTCTTTTCAGTTATACATTCGTATTGACCAACTATTGGTAGAGTAAATGGTCACTTGTAGTGATTGAATTCACCAGCACAAGTATTTATACAAAAGTGGACATCTCAATAGGAACATTACTTCATTAGCTGCAAGACTGAAAGCTTTGACACAATGAGTGAACAACCTGATTGGATATTTTTTCTTAAGTTTTTTCTTTCTATAGGCCATATTGGTTGAATTAAAAGTAGAATTACTTATACATCTGTATTATGTTGTCTACTTAAGAGAACACTGACTGCTGGCAACTTTCAATAACGTATTTTCCTCCTTGAAAGCTGTCGGCTCATTGAAAGCATTACATTTTAAACACATTTACATTTTACTCATTTATTAGAATAAGTAAGAATGATGTGTCCGTGTTAATTAGCTGCATATATAATTAGAGTGGAGTGCTTCTATGTCTAGGTGTTTTAGGCTGTACAAGAAATATAATAAGCATCTAAAGCAGGGATTCTCAACCTGTGGGTCGCGACCCCCTTGGGGGTCGATTGAAGATTAGCCAGGGGTCGCTTAAAGCTATCGAAAATATGGATTATTACTGTCTATTCCTCTATTGCTGTATGTATGTGGGGGAAAGGGAGGGTGCGGCAGAGTAGGGGATTGTAAAAAGGGGTCGCCGAGCATAAAAGGTTGAGAGCCGCTGCTCTATGGGCAGCTCTTTAAATTAACTCATATTACGTAACGATTTTGAAGAGAAGTATAACAGGATACTTCTATTTATCAAATCATAGTGTAAATACATCATGGGGCCCGCCATCTTTTCAGTTTTTTTTTTTTTTTCGTGAGTTAAGAATATTTGGCTAATTTTGTTTATTACCATGAGTACAGTCACGTTGGGTGACAAGGCGACAATGTTTCAGGGATCCTGATTCCTTTGTTTCGATGAATAGTAGTTTGAATGCTAATGTATCTGAACATCTTAGCATGGGATTAAAACTATTCAGATGTAGTGGAGTTAGCTCAATTTATTTTCTCAATGGGAACGATTTCAAAAGAATACCAAGGGATGTTTTATTTTGTTTTCTTATCCATCATTTGCAGTGGTTTAGAGTCTTTATAGCAGCCTAAGTATCAGCAGCCGCCCCCCCCCCCCCATAGCAACCCCAGTAGTTGTCCTGTATCAAAAACTTCCCCGGGAGGTCCGGGGAAAAATATTTCCCACTATTGCGGAGAGAGTATATGAGATACCTCAGTCCAGTTTGAAAAGATTTCACAAATCTTTCACTTGGTTTTAGTTTTTGGACTGGTAATACTAATTTGATTTTAAAAAAAATGTTTCCAGTCAGTCACATGCGATGCCTGACAGTGTGCGCAATGACAATGTTTCAATGTGCACGCCCTCCCAATAATTAAATGTGCACAACCTCCCAATGTTTCAATGTGCACACCCTCCCAATGTTTCAATGTGAAGACCCTCCCAATGTTTCGCCCCTGATCTATTGATGAACCCTGCTACCACATGTTCCCATTCACCTTTTCCAAGTTACACTTTTCAATGAACCGTAGTTAAAAGAAACAAAATTAAAAAACAGGTCGCGTGACCTACATAGTGTATTACGCCGGACGGACAAACAAGATGGTGGATACAATGGCGCCATCTTGCACTCATCCCAAAAAAAAAACGGATTAGATATCGATCTTATTTTATTTCTGTTTCTTTTTTTTTTTAAAAAGGGTTTCTCAAAAAGTGGTCTCCCATGTTCTACGCCATGTAGCTGAAGGTGGTAAAGTGAAGGATCGCTTTAAAAATCAATAATGAAATAATAAACTATATATTTTAGAATGTAAATATAAATACAACCCTTATTTTGGAACTTAAATACATCAACAGAAACAATACGTTTATTTTTCTACTATTTATTTGATCGACTTTAAATAAATTTATTTTAAATTTTAAAAGCAATCTTAAATTAAATATCTACAAAAATATGTATGAAACAGCAAAAGCACTAACGATATTCATTTTCTGCATTACAGTTACAAACAATGTTTTATGAAAAGTTCTTGTAGACTAGATATACATACGGCGAACCACTTATTTTTTTTTTTTTTTTAAACACACTTTTTCCTATATTGGACCTCATTCACCAATCGTAAATAAACACAATAAGGCACGTCATAATATTCATAAAACAATGAAAAATACGTATCACGTGACAGCCTTTATGGATTACATAATTTGTATAGAAGAGATATAGAATCACGTAGTTAAATGTTGTTTGTTAACGATTGGTGAATGACGTCCATTGGATATATGGATTTGTAAAAGAACAAACATTTATTATACATAAAATTGCGGTGTTTTATTTTTAGATTTTATAAACACACATAAGCCGGTGACAAACCGAGGTGAGAGATGGTCTCGCTTCATTGATCTCGTGGTGCTCTCTAGTGTGTGTGTGTGTATGTAATTTGTATCTGTGTTTGTGTTATCTGTTTGTGTGTTTGTCCAGAAATTAAAATGTGTGGATTACGTGAGGTTAAGTTAAACTACTTTCCAAAAATCTGGCCCCCGGGGACACGGGGGGTGGGGGGGGGTGGCGTAACACGAATGACATTTGTGGGTCAAGAAATATGGTTAGGTTTTACAAACATGGAAGAGAAGTGGGTGTGTGTATAGTATTTGGGTTGATGCATGTGTGTGTGTGTGAGTGTGTGTATGTTTGGGCTGAATATGTGTGAATGTGTGTTTTTGTTGATGTGGTGTTTTGTGACTGTGTATGTGGTGGATGATTGATTATGTGTATGTCAGGGTGGGTGACGATGCATGTTTTGTGTGTGTGTGTGTATGTGTGTGTGTGAGAGAGAGAGAGTTAGGAGAATTAGATGAATGGCTTTGAGTTGTATTTTGTTTCTATATTTATTATTCCATTGAGAAACTGTAGATGGGATGAAGACCCAACCGAAAAGTGTCAAACTTTAATCTTATCAACAAAGTCTTACGAAGTAGTAAAATATCTCATTGTTATTTTTGTTAATGACACTACACTTACACTAGACTCATCGACCATCATTCAACATTGTTGTTATAATATGTCTTTCAATTGGCTGAAACAATGTTACATGGGGAGATTTTTGTTACACTTTGTAACAATTCCATTTTAAGGACTTATTAGAAAAGGAAACAGAACAAAATTGGGAAAAAAAATTCCAGCCCCATTTTTTCTAACCATTCACATTTCTTTTGTCCACATTCTTAGTCATCACATTTTTTTGTTTTGCCTTCACATTTCTTTCTTCCACACTTTGTCATCCACATTTTTTTTACAGCTTCATTTTTTAAAATTATCTGCTGCTTTTTTTCCCCTTATTTTGAACCATCCACATTTTAGTCCGTTTTTTTAGCCACATTTTTGTTAACATCAACACTCTTTCACCATAATTACTTTAGACATCCATCTTTAGCACATAACACTATTTTTATGCAATTTTGCGAAATATGATTTATTTTATTTATCTGATAAACTTAAGACAAACTACCAAATAACAGGAACGACGGGAGCACTAATTCCTCCAAATGTATGAAGATTTAAAACACGGGACAATACACACCTGTTGCTATGTTTATTGATTATTTACAATAATTGTAAGCTTCTATAAAATGTTATAAACGTTTCTCCTTAATTTTTTTTCTTATTTTTCGAGATTGCTAGATCTAGCAACAAATTTCTTGCAAAATGGTGGCAAAATGATATTTAAAAAAAGCATTTATCTCAAACGTATCTATCTATATATATATATATTTCTCAAAAGACAAGGTCAAACGAGCAACAAGTAAATGGGAAGATCCCATGGCGCAGAACGCGGTGTGAATGGAAATTGGTGCATCCCAATCCGCACTATTTTGTGAATGAATGAAAGTGGTGTTTATATAATTGTCTTGTTTTCAATTTTTGTCATAATATTAAAAGTATTTTCAGATTTTTTTGTCGTAAGACTATTAAAACTAGAACAACAATACACAGATAGAGGTTTCACTTTAGAAATTACTTTAATTAATATCACGACTTACGCACATTCGTTCATTAGACATGATTACGAAAGGTAACTCATCTCTCTATTCCTAGATCTAGATCTAAAACTTGAATTCAGCTCTAAGATTATAGAACTTCTCTTCGCATAGATAGTTTTATACTTTAGCACATGAACATACTAATTATAGTCCATTTAATGAAATTAACATTCAAATTTGTTTTTCTAAAGCATTGTTACATGAGTGCAAATCTATTCTTAATATCGCGTAAATTAAGGTCAATTAGCCATCTTTTGCTCCATTCGTAGTTTTACTTATACATGCATTCACTTATAACAAGCAAATAGGAAGATCCCATGGCGCAGCATGGTGTGAATGAATGGAAATGGTGTATCCAAATCCGCACTATTTCATTCACAAAATAGCATAGACATAAATAAATATAGACTGGAAAAAGGAATTAACTTCATTTAACTTGGTTTAATAATTTATGAATTTGTGTAGTGAATGGAAGGGAGGTTAAAAAAGTGGAAGCCAGATGAGATTATATTGTGTCGTAAGACTCTTGAAACTATAACGACAATACACAGATAGATACTACTCTAACATTTGACTTTAGAAGTACTTTAAATAATATCACAAATTACTTTACTTTTACTTTACAAAGAGATTTCAATAATTTCAGGAGATTTCCAGTACTTTTCGTAGGCCTATATTTAATAACATTTCAGGAGATATCTAGGGGCTCCTGGTAAATCAAGAGGCCGCGAGAAACATGTTATATCATGTTATAAAATGGTTCAATTTAATAATTTATACACCTAAAAATTAGCACGGGTCCAAAGAAAGTGCGGGACCCACTGCGGTCGCATATGTTGCAGTGCCTAAGGCCTGCCATGCGAAATAGCGGCGTATGGTATGCCGCCTGTCGACTAGTATAAATTATATCTAGACTTAACATGTCGTGAAAAAAATAAAAAAAGCTGAACCAAGGTGTTGTTTTTGTAAAGTAGTTTTATAACGTACAGTGTTCTTTTTCAACCCTAACCTATGTAACATATCATTAAGTTCTTGGATCTAGATCTAGTAGTTAACATCGAAAATAACAGCACTCGTAACTTAATTATTATTTTGCAATTTTTATATACACAATCTAGAAAGATCTAAGTAATCAATCTATTTAAATGTACATAAGATGATTAAAATCAATAGACATGAATTGTTTCGATCTAGGATTTACGATACATTTCCTCAACGAAACGAACAGGAAATGGCTTTATTTGCGCCAATGTATAGTTCTGTGCTTAATAACCCATTCTATAAAACAAAAATTTGCTAAACGGTATGGCATTTTTTCTAAACTTTGAAAACTAAACATCTTTACTTTTCTAAAACAAAAAGATCGGTTTGCCTAGATTCGGGGCGACTTTCCTTACAGCTTGAAAAAGAGTTATGTATATAACAATATATATATATGTATATATATATATATGTCTTTGATATTTATTTATTAGTAAACCATTTAAAAGTTTATCGCCTCAACCCCAGCTGGATCTTCTACTCTGTCCATATCTGATACTAAGGTACTTGAGAAATAGAAGCGCATTGCTCGCGTGCTCATTACGTCATCAAAATGTGCGCATAAATCGTTGATGGAAACAGCTAAACAAGTCAACAATGAACAAAGAATCTCTTCCTTTTTATGGAGAAGAGCTCCCATCAACAGCCACCATAAAACAATGCGGCACTTCTGATGGTGCCAGGACCTTGATGAACGCGCATGCCGAAAGTTTTTTTTTACGTCTGCTAATATTACAGGTGCAAGAAATTACCCGCCAGAAAATCTGCATCCCGTCTTGAACGAGCAGGTAAACAAAGCCGAAAACAACAAACCAGGTATGTTCAATAATGTCGGTAATGTGAACAGAGTTCAAATCTGCTCTTGGTTCAAATTTTTTTTTTTGGCTTTTAAATTCTTGAGACTATTGTACACACAGGAGAAAGTAAGACCTGCAGACGAACATACAAACTTTCACAAACACTATACAAACATTACACAAGTATTATTTTGTTTGGTAAATAATAAGAGAAGTGTAATGACTTGACGCGTAGAAGTATTGGGAAAATCGGGTATCTATA
>JADKLZ010026354.1:10471-26064 GCA_021533235.1 Biomphalaria straminea | reverse complement strand
TATGGGGCAGATGATGTTAAGGTCATCTGTTTCTTTGGCCAACGGTTATACGAGCAGGGTGTTATGGGGCCAGCACAACGACCAACCGCCTTTACTTTCCCCAACTAAAATCAGGTACCCATTAGAGTTGGGTGGACTCAGGGGCACCCTAAAAATCCCGAAATTCAAAATATCAGTCTTCACCGGGATTCGAACCCAGGACCTCGGGTTCAGAAGCCAAGCGTTTAACCGTTCCACCACCACGCCCCCATGCCGGAAATAAAGAATGCTTTTATGTCTGTTTCATCGTAGTATAGTTCCATGGTAGAATGAGATATTTAGTTCTGTGCCCATAGGTATTCATCTATTTCGTAGGCTACACTGTAGAGAAAAATATGAACACAATTTTTAAAGAAAATATTGTCATTGGTATATTTTAAAAATCGCTTTCAAAATGGAAATTTCGCATTATTTTGTTTAAATTCGTTGTTTAAGACTGTTGGCATCTATCCCAAAAAGATTACAAAATAACGCCACTGAAAGGATGAATAAATTACTTGTTTTTAAATTTAAATTTTCACTTAACCAAGACAATATTTCAGTAATTTTGATTCAATTATTTTGTTCGTGTGTCCATTACTAATTCTTCCAGAGCAACGCTTACAACTCGTTAAAACTTGATCACACTTGAATCATTGACAAAGTCCTTGTGACCGTTACCGTACTCACATTTCTCAGCAATGCCATAATCAATGCTAGTTTGAAATGGATAGGATGAAAGTGTTTTATAGATAAAATGCACAACATTGTGATAGACCTAAAATAGTTCTATTCTGTTCATATGATAAGGATGGCCTAAATAAAATATAAAACAAAATTAATTATTTATCGTACTGTTATCATTAAATGACGATACATAGTACATGTATAACCTGAAATAAGCACATATAGGCCTATTTACATATATAAGCTACGCAAATGATCTCCTAATCTCCCTTGTTTTTGGTTTCTATAACCAGGTAAGTGCAATACTACTTATGTGTACAATGTGGACAGGTAGATCTCTACACATAGACTATGTCCTTGGGCCTAACAGCACGACTTGTGGGATATGTTTCACCTGACGGTTTAGGGCCTCATTGAGGACAACTAAAAAGAAGGCTGTCCCACCGCAGCTAATTTGATGGTGTGTCTCAGTGCTTACAAAAAGGCGGTCTAACAACTGACGTGAAACAATAGACGGTCTTTCTCAATCTTCTTGTTGTTTTTCATGTTTGTGGGTAGTTCGTGTCTTGTGCTGTTCGAGCAGCTTATTGGATTATTTGCTTTCCCGAGTCAGCTGGATATGTGAGGATAAACAATTGCACACGTTTAAAAAATGGTAAATAAATTTTGTTTTGTCAGTCTAACACTCTCTGAATGGAAATTAATAAATGGATTCATTTAGTTTTTACCATATTTTAATAGTTAGAGACTAGTTCTACTTATGTTTTGATGGATTTGCGTGTACAGGTTTATACTGTTAGCCTCATTGCATGTATTGTCCATTGTGTTCTATTGTCCATTGTGTTCTCGTTTAGTTTTTAGATCAAGTAACTCACCAGTCAGACATTTTGTTTTTGTTATCAGCCCTGATAAGTTTTAATTCGACATGATTTAGTGGAAGCAGTATAAACTGTTATTGAACTAAGAGGAGGGTGGATGAGCGGTGGGGAAAAGGATTGCGCCTACACAACAACAATGGTAGATCTGGTACTCTACCAGTTGGGCGTTTGCTGACCTGAATACTTCAGTTGACGGTAGTATAAATTACTTGCTGACATTGTAAACTTTCTTCCTACGCTTCCGTTGACTTGTGAGACAGTTCGAGTTTCTAATGTCACTTTCAACTGAGGTTTAAAAAGAAATCTCTTTCAACTTTGCTTTAATTAAAAAGAAAAAAAAAGACAAACTCTTCGTTTCTCCCCCACAAAATGTTTCTTGATTCTCAACTTGATATCAATTCAATGGCCATACCGCTCAATCCCCACTCATGGATATAAGTAGTCTGTTTCTCAAACATGTAGTACATCTCTAATCAATATTGTTTTAGTCTTCCGAATGGCTGTCCCGTGCTTAAAAGTAATCTCCCTTTGTTCCTCATACTTGTTGCGACCTACCCTAGTAGTAGTAGTAGTAGCAGTAGTAGTAGTAGTAGTAGACTATTCAAACTTTAGAGTGTTTTACTTCTTGAGCTTTGCGGGTTGACTGCTTTGTTGAAATATATTGAAGTTGCAATTATCAAGGTTATAAAATACAGAAGTTACTTTAAAAAGATGATTACTTCCTATGCGTCTAGTCTTGCATGTTAACCAATGACTTAATTCTGCCAAGGCAGTGTTTTTACTGGCTGGCTCGGACAACCCATTCAATGCTCTAATAGCACTAGGGAAGAAGGAGCATTTGTACAAATTTGTCCTAGCATATGGAACGAGGAATGTGCTTTTATTTTGTGTCTTTCTGAGTATTTAATTAGGTTTTGTTTTTGAAGATTATGAGTATATTATTTTTAAAAATTCTATTTGTAAGTGTGAGATACTGTACATTTGAGATTTCGTCACTCCCACTCATTAAGTAAACTGTTTATTTCCACTCCCTACAATAGGATGAACTCGAAAGGACGCACAAGTAGAACGTAGTTTTCTCTTGTCTCTTTCGTGTGCGCCAGAAAATGTGTATGTGTTTCTATTCACAAGCCTTGCCTTACGTTCGCGGTTCTCAGCCTGTGGAGCGCAGTCTCCAACTTATGACAAGGGAGAATGTGAAGGCGATATTTGTGTGTGAGTTTACATTTCTCATACTTCCTATTGATATTCGAGACATTAACTTGCATTTCACATTCAATGACACAAATATCTTTCGACCGTTGACATGACAGGAAACGTGTTTGAACCTTAACCAGTCTTACACACCGCATGATAGAGACATTGAGTCAACACATTTCTACTAACCTTTCTTTACCTCAGAAGGGATTCCGTTTCTCCCGAAATGGGAAGTAATCCGAAACAGTGGAAACAAATAGCTCGTTGGCAAGTCCTACAGACCTGTGACATGGCAACTAGCTATTGGTCTCTACTGCCCACAGGTTGTGACGTTGTAGGTCATTGGTCTCTACTGCCCACAGGTTGCAACGTTATAGGTCAGTGTTCAGACCTTATTTGACGATTGGTCTTGAGTACTCCAAGCGCCTTATCATTGCTCTTGGCGACTTTTTTTCATGTCAAAAAAACAACAACGGACCCGCTTCAAGACTATTGATTAAATACGAAGACCATTGTCAAATTACGGCAGAAGAAAAATGCCAGAGAAGGAAAGCAAGGCAAATGACACTAGCTCCAGCTGGAATTACCTGCCCAGAGTGCGGCCGAAAATTCCGGGCTCGCATAGGTCTCAACAGCCACATGAGGAGGCATAAAACCCAAGTGCAAAGCCCTAAGCCCCCTGGATGACAAAGTGGTCATCATCGAACCACGATGGACGAACTATATACTATAGTTTTACTCATGATTGCATCAGAATGTACACACACACCATAACAACAATATAGTACAGCTATCAAAAATACCATTACAGACCTAGCTGCCTGACAAGCATTTCGAATATCTCGTACACCTAAGTACAGTGACTGCATCTTATGCCGATTTCACCCTTCATTCATTATTTGACAAGCGTTTTTTTTTTTTGAAGCCGGAAGAATGCATCTCTCAGCAGCTCAGAACGTAAAAAAGTTGTTGGACAGTAAGTTTCCGCCACGTAACCCTTAGCTAGGGGGCAGATGAGGACTAGTGCATGTATTTTCGTCTTGGGGCATGAAAAGTAAAAGGATGAGAGCCACTGTCTTTAGATTTCCGCATGTTTTTATTTGTATGCGTCTATTCGTTGTAGGTCGCTACTTAACTCTTATCATTGTTGTCTTACGACCAGGAAATACATCCCTAGCCGCACCCACCGCAGCCACATTTTTAAGTTTGTTTGTTCATTGTTTTCTGACAAGTCAATGAGGTTCTAAACCTATAAACATAGTACTAAATGAAGAGGCGCTGTTAGTGTCCATGTGATATTTTTAAAAACTTAGGCTACTTACCATTTAATCCTTAGTCACTGCATGATTCCATGTGATCAATGGAATGGCGAGCAGGGAAACAAGTGGCTTGATTACCCACCGAGCAATATTCTCAAGAGGGTGCCCGAAAACATAGGTGATTTTCGGAAGTTATCTAATTTGATCAATTTATGGGAATTTTTTTTTTTAAATCAATTGTCATTGTAACAGATTGTATTATTCTATGATTTGATTTATCTGATATAATTAGCTAACAATAGCAGACATCTCCGTATACAGCATATATGATTAAGGTTAGTGTTCACAGTGCTTAAGGGTTAAGATGATTTATTTAATCGATAATCCCCATTCAGAGGTTTTGGATCCGCTTTAAGCTATGTACGTGTTTATGGAAAAAGGAAGAGGGGTGGGCATTTATGCTCGCTACGTCACTGCATATGACTGACTTCTATTTTCCACGAACAAAGTTTCTAGGACAATCCCGTTTAACTCGGTGACTAACAGAAATACTTCTTACAAGGAAAGCAATTCTTCGCTTTCTCCTAAACTGCGGGAACACAATAAGTCAGTGAACATCAAATAGTAGAAATTTTTATCTAAACGTAACAACAGCCATAAGAAGTAGGCCTACACCACATCGGAATAGATCAAAGAGTCAAAGTATTTGTGACACTCTTTCCGCTCAGAGGTAAAGACTCACGTCGTGGAAACCAACTATTAAAATTGCAATTAGCATAGACCACAAACCAGTTTCCTCCAGGCGTCTAAGTTCTGGGCTCTCCAACTGTCCACACGTCTTGCCCATCTTCTCGGCATCTTCTTCCAAATCGAGGCGCTATATATTCCTGGGCCGTCCCATCTTCCTCTTTCCTTGGGGATTACAGGAGAGGGCTTGTTTTGTGATGTTGGATGAAGAGTCTGACCTATCCATCGCCTGCGACTCTAAAGGATATATACTTCAATGGGCTGCTACTTAATTTTTTCCCCACAGTTGGTCATTCGTAATCTTGTCTGTCCATCGAATCATAAGAACTTAAGAGTGAGAATTAATTTCACAAGACATAATATCACAAATGAGTGAAAGTCTTTTTTTTTTAATTGCGGGCCGACACGAGACTAGAACGGAAGTGTGGTTTGATCTAGTGACAATCTAGTCTCAAGTAGTTTTCCAAAAATTACGATAAAATGGTGGTGTTGAGATTTTCAAAGAACACTTTTAGTATTATGCTATAATGGTGTTTAGATCTATGTTAGGGATTAAAAATTAGTAGAAGAAATGGAGGAAGTCAATTCCGCACTTTGTGTTTCAATGTTACCCTGTTACCTATCCCTTAGTCTGGTGGACCGTTGGGGCACCAAGCAAGACTCGTAGACCATCTTTCTCCATTCCTCTCTATCCTTTGCCCTGTTTAAAACCTCTTGCAATGGTAGGCCTGTCCATTCTTTGATGTTGTCTTCCCACCGCTTTCTCTGTCTGCCTCTTCTTCTTTTTCCTGGTACTGTTCCCTGGAGGAAGGTCTTTGCGAGTCCTGAAGATATTGTTACATGGCCATACATTTTAAGCTTTCGTTTCTTCACAGTAGTTAGAAGGTCATCGTGGGGTCCGATCGCTGCAGTAACCCTGTCTCTAATCTCTTGTTTTGTGATGCAGTCTTTAAATGTGATGCCTAGGATCCTTCTGTAGCATCTCAATAAATAATTTTAAAAAATAGCTTTAAACCATTGAGATAGGACTACTTGATGTTTGAGCTATGGTATTATCTCCTCAGTTTCTTAAGCTGCATCGCATTCAAGTGCGGATCAAAAGTGGTTTTCCACTTCATGGGAAAATAACGTTAAAAGTGAAATATATTTAAAACTTTATTTTGCAGACCTTAATAATAATAATAAGGCTTTTTTTTAGTCCTAAGATTAGTAAAGCACAAACTAAAGTTTATGTTTTCCTATAAGAGATTAACATAATTTAACCAACTTCTTGATAAAACCTGGCATGAATATTCCTACGACCATGGCATTGAGAAGGCTTTATATAAGATATTAAACCCTCCGCCACTACCTACAGAAAATGTCCTAAAGAAAATGTTCCTTGATCTATATTGGCTTTGTTGTTCATGAAGAAACAGGCAGTTCCGTGCATGTATTTCTTTTGATACATTTCTAACATGGTTTTCTCGAGTCGTTGGAAAAGACACAAGCGGCTGTATTTTTGTCGGCCCCTAGATCTGACGTAAGCCTATCATCATTGTTTTCGGCCTCTTAAAAAAAGTTGCCCCCTTTTATAGGGAGGGGACATGGGGGCATAGACTAATACGCAAAGTTTACGCTCTAATTACTAAATAATGTCTGACATTTGTAAATCTACATTTGTTCCTATAGTGCATGCTAAAAAAATAGTACGCCGAACTAATAAAATAAACAAAACAATAACAGCGAATTCTTGGTTGGGCTAACAAGAGGAAAGCTATATAGTCTAGATCTGGCAAGTTTGCTGTTGTAGAGCCACTCTGCAACATTTCCTGGCCAGATCGAATCTACCTGTTGGAGAAATTCATCACCAAAGCAAACAGTGGAGGCCCGTAGGCCGTACAGTATGCTAGGCCTACTTGTTGCTTATTTTACATGAATATGACTTCCGTAAAAAGTAGAGTCGAGCTACCATTGCCACTGTTTTGTTAAAATTTTAGTGTTGCTAGGATGTTATTATAATTTATAAGATAATTTAAAGACCAACTGAGTTTATGGCCAACGTTAAAAGACTTGTTACTTTTCGTAATGGATTCGTTCCATGTAAATTAGAAATATGACTTTATTAATTTTTTTCCCAAAAAATCAAATCACTAATCCATTTTGGAGCCCAAATAATCATGAATTAATACCTTATAATCTATATTCTTTCATAAATATAAATCCAGTTCTAGATTTTCAGATTCAATTGCAATATTATAGTTGAGAGTTACACATGAGATGACGTGACTTTTCAAAGAAGTTCATCATTCGCACTAACCTATGTGTTCAATGTCTATGCATCACATTTTCTTACAATGTATATATGTTATAGTCCGTTATATCTTGTGTGAAATAATGCATCTTAGTTATTCTTACTGGAGAAATTATTTCCCTGTTTCGCTACTGTGCTCAGCGAAAAAAAAAAAAAGCTTTTTCACTGTTACCACAAACCTACGCACGAACCTGCATTCGAGACTTGTGGTGGGGATACACTATAGTGACCATTATATGTAGTCCAGTCCGAACAGACCGCCACACCATTTTGCGTACGAATCGCTCATTCGACAACAGATCCAGGAGCTAAGTCTCCTAAGAGTCGAAGTAGGCCTACAATTGTGTGACCTATACGTAAACGGTTTTTAACCATGGAGGAATTATCTGATACTTGGGGGCCGAAATATTGTACAATATATCATAAGCACAAACATTTAACAACCTGCTGGCTTATCCAATTTAAAATGAAGCTAGTTTTGATGTATTGCTTTGTAACATTTTACCCAAAGTTTGCTTAAAATACCTAATCTAAATCTATTCGGAAATGAGTTAATCTCCCCCCCCCCCCCCAATTTTTTTTCTTGATTAATATAATTATTTGCTGTCCAAATTGACCACTTGCTTTGCTTCTCTAATAAATTTTTTGTCTGAAATAGCTGTCTAGCTGTAGATTTACATTCCGTAGAAAATGTTATTAATGAAGAGAATGTCTAATTAGTGCCTCTGCTGTAACATACATTACAAAGAAGCTAAAGTTTAAGGCCAGTCACTACCAAAACATGTTCGGCTTAGAATTAGATTGATCGCAGGCTAGTCTAGTAGTTTTGCAGGGGCCGACGCAACACAATGGGTTTCAAGCTATCACGCACACTCTTTAGGTTTGAACGGGGAAAATATGTCACCCGGTATGACACATCAGAGAATGTGTTATTTCCTTTTAAGCTATTTCTGTATCTCCTATACTAGTAGTACAGTAGGTCCTAGTTTAAAATTAACAGGGGACGCAACTGATTCGATGCTTTCAAATCTCGCTTCAGAACGTTAACCTACATTAGTAGCTGATAAACAAGAGGTTGGCGTCTAAAATTATTCCGGATTAATTCTGCTTAGATCTACGAGTTTAACAAACGCATAGCTGTGCAGTAACATTTAAAGGATTATTATTTATGTTCACTGTAAACTGATTAATATATATTATTAATTCGACTGTGCCGATATAAGTAATATTATTTTGTTAGTGACACTTGTATAAAAAAAAAATGACGGATAATGGCGAGCCCTCGTCGCCGGGCTCAAAATCAAAGATGTCTGCAGAATATTCATTGGATGATCGAAAGGTAAAGTATCGTTTAGTCATTGACATTAGCTATACTTTGCATGTAGTTATCTGTTTAATTCACCTTGATTATATGTTGATAATTTAGATCTTCATTCTTGTTATTTTTTCACTCAAATATTGCTAGACATCGTCTAGCCTTGTAAGATTGCATTCGCTTCCGGGAAGGCCTCAGACACAGTCTCAGTACTGTCACTGTCGTAGACTCACTAGTCTAGTCTGTCTAGTCTAGTCTAGTCCTAGTCTATTTTCTTCGATTATATTTAGATTTACTTAGACTTCAATATGTAAATTTAGATTATGTCTTTATAAATAATTTATTCAGCTTTCTTTTATATTTCAACCTCAAATTTTAGATCTAGCCATCATCTCTCTATATTGACTGTCTATATTATATATATATTTTTAATAAATTTTATTAGAATTAAAGTTAAATATAAAGATTAGGACTAACTTTGAACTCTAGCCTTAGTTAGAGAGATCTTGAGTCAGAGAGTGAGAATGGTGCCCATCCTTGTTTTGAAATATAGGTCTAGTAGACCTAGAGTTTAGAATTTATAGCTTAATCTAAGTCTAAGGCAAGTATTATTAGAAAGAGGTAGATAGAGTCAGAGAGTAATCTATGTCTCTATATTAGTACTAGGCTCTTAATTTCTATACTACAGTTTATGATTATGATTTATCTATTACTATACACTCTATGGAGTATAAAACTATAAATTATAAATGAAGTCTCTAGACCTAGTTAGACCTAGTCCTAGTAATACAGTAGTAAGATCTAGTACCTGAGACCTGGATCTACTTTTAACTTTATTTGATTTATTATATATTCTATTAGTTTTTTTTAAACTCTTTCTCTCCATAATTATTGCTCCATGTTTTGAATAATTCTTCATTTTGCTCATTACTATTTCAATATTTCACTACCCAGTTATGGTTAAGCTTCAATAGCTTTGTTGTTTTTTATCAGAAAATATTGTATTTGGTTTTACTAGAATTAAAGGGAAATGCATGCTCCTTTTATATAACACAATGTCAAGTTTGTAAAATTAAACATTAATTTATTTTAATGATGTTAAAATCGACGATGGCATCGTCGATTAGGAGACAAAGAGTTAGTCTAGTCAAGACCTTGTAGTAGTTGTTCAACCATTCTTTCCTGCACCTGGCTTCAAACCTTTCCTCTTTTTTTTTTTTTTTTTTTTTTTTTTGCTGAGAACTAGAAAATTTTAATTTAACAATACAGATGCCAGAGATACAATAATCTTTTAAATATATTTAGATTTTAATAGTATTCTTATAAATATGTATGAATTATTTTTATTGATGTTGGATTATGAAAATGTTTACTGATGCAGCCTTAGTCATGGTGATAAGAAGTATATTGTCTCTTCACTGACTTCACTGTGAATCTTCAAGCAACAATAATACAGCTAATAGACCTTTATGCTGTAGGCTACAAGAGAGTAAAGTTAAATTTATCAAATGGTTTAATTTTATTAAATTATACATTTTTTATGTATAAGGCCTAAAGTACATCTTTTGAATCTAGACCTAATAAAAAAAACACTTTAAAAAAAATTATAAAACACACATTAAAAAATTAAAAAGATATAAAAATGCCTTTCAACCAAAGATGGCTAAGAGGTTGCACACATTATATGTACACACCTTCTTGTTGCTCAGTCAAGGCATGATGATATGTTTTCCATGCGTAAAAGAAGCAGCAAAAAAAACCACTAAATAATTGTTGTAGTTCTGAGGTAAAATTTTAGTCATTACTTCCCTTTCATCAAATTTTCTTTTTGTGCTGAGTGGGGTATTGTTAAAATACTTTCAAATGGCAGTAACCGCGTCTGTCAATAACAACCTTATAGAACCAACATATATATATATTATAATGCAGGCTGAACTTTGTTATTTTCGGTTGGTTTAGTTTTCAGAACCATGTGACAATACTTTGTTACCTTTTTGTTTGAATGTTGAGCATTGTTACAATTTTAAAGCTAATAATTTTATTAATAGTGTTGTTAATGACACCAACGTTTTATATATCTCATTAAAATATTTTTAAGTTCACTAACTTGGAATTTTTTGATACCCTTGTGTATGAGAAGCATTAATATTAAAAGTAACATTTTTTAGATCATAATTGATTAGATTAGTGATGATTGGCCTAAATGTTTGTAATTAAAATTTAAAAGATTTATTATAAGATACTATATTTTTTGCCTTTTGATATAATATATATACACATGTATATATATATATATATATATATATATATAGCAATGTCTTCAACTCTGAAGGATAAGGATGAGAGCAGTGTTTCGTAACAGCTTCTGTCTATCTTTACCAAGGTCTTTTAATCTGGGCCTCAAATGTGTGTCCCATGGCCTTCATGAGAGCTCTCCATATATCTCTTTTAGAGGCCATTTTTTACTTTCCTCTATGCCAGTGAGATTGATCTGTATAACACTTGCAGAGTGTTGTTGGCAGTTGTTGACTAGTAGCACAAAACTGCTGGTAGACAACTAAACCCCTTTAGTCTTAATGTATCTCAACTTATAATAAAATTTGATATAACGTAATAAATTCTTTTTGAACAATAAAAAAGTAATAATATAAAAATGGTATTTTTAAACAAAATCTCACTCACTACAAAAACGTCTTTTCACCCTGGCATTCTGGAGTCACCTGGCCTACCCAAGTGTTCAAACTCATTGCAGCTTTCGAATAAAATGTATTAAATATTATATATATGTCATTTTTTCAATCAATATTGGTAATATATTATGGGTTTCTTTTCAGTATCTTTCTGATATATATTATATTATGTACATTAAATACTATATATAATATTATTAAAGGCTCTTCAATTTTGAATACATATTATATATGTGGAAAAGAAATCTACTTCTGTTCTAAATACTCCAGTTCCAGCTCTACATTTCCATTTGCTATATATTGCTGAATACTTCTAAATTTCCACCCTTAGCATAATTGTATGTTGGAATTATTTGTAGTAAAAAAAATACTTAGCTATGATTGATATGATTACCGTAGGTTTTAAAATTCCTTGATAATGTCGCTAACAGGATTATATGTCAGACTGTGACATTTCCACTATTGTCAGAGGTGCTTCCTGCCCTTTGAAATATTCCTTTCCTTTTATTAGTGTTATCAAATGTCACACTCTCCACTTGAAATGTGTTGTTTTTGCTAGAGTTTCTGATCTTCACAAAGCCTCACAAAGTGAAAGTATGTTAACAATAATAAAATTAATAATTTTATTAGTTATGATTGTAAAAACAATTAGATTAAATTACCATTACACCATTTTGGAATTATAAGAATCTAATGTTAATGTTAAAATAAACTTCTATTTTTATTGACAACCTACAATAAACTAATGATAAATCATAAGTGTCATGTTTCTCTCATGTTGAATAAACTCTTATTTAGTGTATTTAATCTCTATAACTCAATAATAGTGTGAACAAGAAAAACAGGTGAAAATAAGACTACAAGAAAACAATGACAGTTACCTAAACACACCTTTCTTTCTTAATTGATTTTATTATTAAATGTTTCTAATTGTATCTAGAGTTATCTACATTTTTGTATTTGCCTTACATAACTATGAATGTATTTTTTAGATCTCTGAAGACAAAGGTCCAAATAAAATGAATGACAAGGCAGCACAAAAACCAGTCTCAAAGCCTTCTGGGAAGACAGTAACTTGCAATGTTTTCCTGTTGGATGGTGAAAATGTAGAGATACCTCTTGATGTATGTATCTGTTTAAGTATTTTATGACTTAGTTTATTTACTTAGACTTGTGTCCTCCCACGCCGTTCTGCGCTTTGGGCGGCAAGTTGTCTCCACAAAGATCTGTCATTGGCTATGTCTGAAGCCTCCTCTCACCTGGTGTCCACTGTTCTGATGTCCTCCATGGAGGTGTGGGGCCACGTAGTACGAGGACGTCCCTGTTTGCGCTTTCCTCGTATTGGCCTCCATGTCATCACAACTCTCAGTATGCATAATTCATTTTGTCGTAGAACATGTCCCGCAAACGTCACGCTACGCTCTGTCACAACCTCACTAAGTGTTCGACTCCCAGTTTGGCATAGGATTTCCTTGTTTGTAATTGACTCCTAAAATCCGTCTCAGCCATTTTTATTGAGCCACATTTAGACTTTTTTCAATTTTGACAGATGACTTCGATGTCTCACATGCATATGTTGCAGTTGGAATGACGATTGTACTGAGAAGGTGTATTTTTGTCTTGATTCCAATGGCTTTACTTAGTTTACTTATTATTAAAAAAAAGCAACATTTATTTCTTTGTAATTGCTTTCCCTGATTATTTTTTTTTTTTAGCAAGTATCAAATCACTCTATTTAAATTTTTATAATTGATAAGATCATATTCTAGCTTAATCCATTTTTGTTTGTGGCTGGGATAATAGGATCTGAGGGGATTCTGAGTTTAAGTACAGTTTGATATTCAGGGATTCTGAAAAGGGTTAAACCTGACACTTGCACTCCAAAGTCTTATAAAGAAATTACTTATAAAAAAAAAAAAAGCAAAAAAAAAAACATGTTACATTTACTTTAAAACAAGGCTAGTATGTGTATTTGAAGAAACAAGCTGGTAAATCAAAGATCAAAGACTATAAAATGACTATTAACTATCATGGTTAATCAAAAGTCACAAAATGACTTGTAAGTATAATATTTCTCTGGTGAAATGACTTCGCATAAGGATCAGCATGAAACTGGAATAGTACATTTTCTTGAGATTGTACCTGGGAACAAATGCTTCTGAGTCAATAAAGAATTTTTGTTTTCTATCTTTTATCCACTGTGCATTGATCTGCAAAAATCCTATTTCAACTTAACCATCATATCCATGAATAAAAAAAACACAAGATTTTGAGGATCTCTGAACAAGCTGTTTCTTTGGAACAGTTCTAAAAAAAAACATTTTGCTATTTTTGAGTGAATTTATATCAACAAGGTTTCATCAAACTTCAATTGACTTAGGACAAGGCTTTCAAAAGCCTGGATACAAACTATGTGCCTTTGTGTATGTTTCCTGACAAGTCAAGAGCAAGTCAAACAAATTAAAAGAGTGCAGTTGATTGGTGTATAGAAACATAGCGAACAACAGAGTGCTATCCATACAGACATTTTCTCATGTAAGGCCAATTAAGGTGTTGCTCAATGAAGGCTGAATAAAGAACACAACATAACAACCAATAGAAGAAAAGATGACTTTTTAAAAAACAAAGCCTACCTAAGGAAAAATAACTGCTAATTACTGATATTTATCTCAAAATGACAGGTTATAGCTTTCTATCTGCTATAAAAAAAAAACAAAATTAATTAATTAGTACTAATTGTTTTCCTAATTGGTTAATTTTTGGATTGATTTGTGTGTTGTCAACCACTATGAATAATTATGCAAAAACAGACAGTGGGTTGATATTTATAAGCTTTGTAAAAAAGAAAGACATGTCTTGATGGATGTTTGGTAGTCCTGCCTATGCAAAAAAAAAAAAAAATTTAGTGGTTGACCCCTAAGTATTTTAGTGGGTAAAAATGGTATGATATACCAATGATATTTGATATATTATATGATATTTTTAATTGTATAATTTGTAGACAAATAACAAGAAACTCTCAAGATAACTGTAGCACACAAATGTGTATATCTATAAATAGAAAACCTAGCACAGATTCTCAATGTTAAATGTAAAAAGTGGCTCCACAAGTTTTCTCTGTTTAAATAAAATAGGATATTGTTTTAAATGTTGAGTAGTTGTCCAACAAGTATTGTTGACTACTATTGTGTTTACCCTTGCAGACTTGCTTTTTAAAACTTTCTAAATTTAAAATCACAAAATCTATACATTTGTTTCTGAATCTTTAAATAGATTAAAAGCTCTTTTGGTCGTATACCATTAACATTTTTAATATTGACCATCTGATGGATGGAACAGTTTCTGGAAAATAGGTGGAAAAGAAAAAAATGTAACATTGGGTTAGGATTCCAAAGTTTGTCAGTGTTTCTTTTCGGTGACCGGTCACTTCATCCCCGGTCATTTCATCCCTGGTCACTTCATCCCCTGGTCATTTCATCCCCCGGTCATTTCATCCCCCGGTCACTTCATCCCCCGGTCATTTCATCCCCTGATATTTTCATCATGTGATCATTTTATCTAACAAATTATAATTTTAAAAATTCTTAAATGAGCAATATTTAATGTATTCATTTTTTATTTAAATGACAAAATTGTAACTAGAATGAAATTATAATTAAATGTAATTAAAAACTATAAAAATGAATTATGTCCAAATATAGATGTAATGTAAAAAAAAAAGTGTTTTTGTGTTCATCTACATCAGTAATATAGTAAGGCTATCGATTGTAAGTACAGAAGACGATCCATCGATTCATATTGATGAACAATGTTTGTTATTTTCTTTGCCAGTCTTATAACACAATTTGCAACTTTAATGTTTAAAAGGATATCAAGCAAAAATTATGCAGGCGACATGATATCCCGAGGATGGGCGAAGTCCGCATTTATTAGAAAAAATAAAACCTTATTTCAAGGCTAAAAATGACGCGCCCATTTTCAAGAAAGAGCGATTGAAAAATAAAATAATAAAGTGAAACATGGTCGTACTTCCACCACACCTTGGCCTTTGATGATAAGTTATTAGCGGCAGGGTCATAATTATTGTAAACGCATTTCTCGCTCAAAAGATTTCCACTACTTGCTCCACACCTTGGCCTTTGATGATAAGTTATCAGCCTCATGGTCATATACATTCCAATCGCACTTCTATCTCTTAAAAGATTCCCAATACTTTCACCACACCTTGGCCTTTGATCATTACGATATAGCTAAGTACACATCCAGATTTACCATATAATATAAGATTTCCCATTAAGAATAGAAAGTGAAAGAGGAAACACCATAAACGCATTAGTAGCATGTCATAACATGTCGAAAAGAATTCTACATTATCATATTTATATATAAAATATTTAATTGGGGATGAAATGACCGGGGGATGAAGTGACCGGGAACCTTCTTTTCAATATACATTTTATTTCTACATTTCTAAGCATTTACATACTCAAGTTTTTTTTTAAAATGTAT
>JADKLZ010026354.1:0-10371 GCA_021533235.1 Biomphalaria straminea | reverse complement strand
AAAATATAGCAACATGTAAAGCAGTTTATAAAATACAGCATATTTTTGTAATGTCAGGGTTGTGAAGGAGTTGCATTGATTTTAGAATTAGATTATCTTTAGAATTAAAAGATCTCTAAAAGAAGAGAGTGGGCCTTTCAGTAATTAATATTTAGTTTGTCCTCACGTTATTGTTTTCACAAATGTGATTAAAAGATACTTTTTTTTTTTTTTAAATTATTTGTCCTTATTGCAATTTAACATTGTCACTTTGTGATTATAAGTATTTTTTTAGGAGGTTTTGAGTGATAATACTTCATCTATAATACATACAATGAAAGCCTCAACATACTACTTAATTCTTTAATAAAATAGGGACCCATTAAAAAAATGTGCATTAGCATATAATATATAATATATGTATGAGAAATCATCAACTTCTTTCTAAAACATGGTAGAAGCTAATTCATCTTGAGACATTGAGACTGATTTGCAAGAATATTTTTACATTTGACACATGGGTGTCAGCATTAAATGAGTGCTCTATTTATTCTACACTTTTGTTGAATGTGATTCTGTATGAATGGTTGGAAAATTACAACTAGAAGCTAGAATACAAGATATAAATATAACTCTCAACCACCAAGCACATTGCCAAGTAAAATAAAAGATACACAAGGTATACAACTGCTATGATTCCTTTACTATATTTACATTTGTTAAGATGTTGTTTTTTTTTCTCTTAATAACAGAAAAATGATGTTGGTAGAGTTTTATTGGACAAAGTGTGTACTCACCTGGACCTTATTGAAAGAGATTACTTTGGTCTAACATACACTGATGACAGAGGACCTTCTCATTTAAAGGTATATGTTGAGAGAAGTTTCAAAAAGTATATATTTTTAGAACAATATGAATAATCAAAATTAAATGTTAAATAAATTTTATTTTTTCAGTACTGGTTAAACCTAGACAAGAAAATTTCCAAACAAAAGAAACGTAAGTACAACAATCTGTCGTTTCAATACCAAAAAAAAGTAGGAATATTCTTTCTTTTTATTTTTGCTTCAATAATAATTTCTTCTACATTTTTCTTTTAGGTGGAGCTTGGGTGTTTGAATTTGCTTTGAAGTTTTACCCACCTGATCCAACACATCTGAGAGAAAGTCTGACAAGGTTGGCACTTACCTTTCATGTTTATTTGAATCAGTTTATATCTATGTAATTAGCTAGTTAAACTAAAAAAAAATATGGCTTTAAATGTGAATGTTATGTTTTAGACTTAAAAACTTTGAAAATTGTATAAACATTTTCACCCAATCTGCTTGTTTGTTAGTGTCTCCAATTGTTTACTCCTATTCATTGAATTCTTCCTGTTCTTTTCTTTCCCAGATGGTTGGTAGTTCTTCAGGTCAGAAGGGATTTGCTGAGTGGAAGGTAAAACATTGACATTATTTGCAATCTGTTTACTGAGATACGAAAATAGCAACAAGTTGAGCATTTAAAAAACTTAAAGTCGAGGTGCTGTGTAGAATGGGTGTAAACTCAAGGTGTCTGTATGAAGATATACTTACAAACATTCCAGCATTATAGTAGTACTTCTACCTATACCTCTGTCTTTTTTTTTTTTTTTATCGTCAGATTCACTTTTGTTAGTTGTAGTCTTCAGTTTTAGTAATGTTTGAATTCTATGTCACTCATAAATGCTATTGGTTTAGTTTGTAAAAGCAGATACAAGACATGCATTTAAATAATTTAAAATGTTTTGTGTAATTATATATTGTAATTCATAGAGAAGTAAAATCCAGAAAGCAACTACCATTCCGTTGCTACATTCCTTTTAAACTGAATTCCTTCACAGATTTCCATCTTGTCCAGTAAAACTTCTATTCAACATTAAGTCATAACATTCAAAGGGATAAAAATAAAGGAACCTTTGAAAGTCTTAAAGCAATTACTGAGAAATATGTTATCATTGAATGTGCTATGCCTAAATCTTGATCACTGGCTTTGTTTCTCAGGTTACCTTGCACTTTTAACACTTACGCCTTATTGGGTTCCTACAATGTCCAAGCAGATATTGGAGAATATGATTCAACTGATCATGGCCATTCATGGGATTATATCAAGGACATGACCTTTGCTCCAACACAGACTCCAGAACTTTTAGACAAAATAGCAGAGCTTCATAAACTACACAAGTGAGTCTTTTTTTTTTTTTTTTTCATTATTTATCCTATTTAAGTTAGTGAAAACAAAATAAAAGTGTTGTTTTTTTCTCTCAAGGAAAAAGGGTAGCAACTGTCTGTTATACTTACCAATGTTGCTTGCTAGGGAATTAAGTAAAATATTTATAGGATACTCATTGGAAAGCACACACTTACTAATATATTTGTCTATGAAGTGTTTTTTTTATTGAAATTGCTTACACTAATATCTATTAACTCTTTGACTCCGGATTAACACTCAGTCCGTTGATTTTAAAAAGGGGAAAAAGGACGGACCAGCGCTAAAAATGTCGGCTATCTAAAATTTATTTTTTGGTTTCTATTTCTTTGATTCATGTTTTTTATTTTTAAATTTTTTATCTAGAATTGGGAAACATCCTGATTTTAGTTCATTGAACATGTTTTAAGTTTGTACGAAGATTTTAAAGTGATTAAATTTATTTTTTCTGTGTGCATGTTGTATTTTACATGGACCCTCAACCAGGGCATCTAAACTTTGTAGTTCTAAATATTTCTTTGATGAAGAAGTAAAATAATTCACATGACAGTGATTTCATTTTATCTGATGGTATTTTTTTCTAAATCTAATGATATCGATCTAGATCTAGTAAATTAATTTATAAAATTTATAGACATAGGGCTAGGTCTAGTAATGACGAAGTTTAGCTGATGAAGCAGCCCCAGCTAAAGTTCAATGTAGATCTAAAACTAGAACTAATTTAGCTGTCTCTACATTATCTAGATCTAAATCTAATCAGATAGAGGTCTACTCTAGATCTAGGCACTGAAACAGAACAATTTCAGATTTTTTCCACCAATAAATGTGGGTGTCAACCTGGACTTAGTCTAATGAGCTGGACTTTTTCATTGTATTATTAGTTTCAGTTTATTATT
The DNA here is from genome assembly GCA_021533235.1 of Biomphalaria straminea. Lineage (NCBI taxonomy): Eukaryota > Metazoa > Mollusca > Gastropoda > Planorbidae > Biomphalaria > Biomphalaria straminea. The sequence continues at coordinate 7,270 of JADKLZ010026354.1, read as the reverse complement.
TTTTGTGTCTATTGCTGTTTCTTTATGGTTTTATGTATATAAATGGATAAAAATGAGGAAAAAAGTTCTTAAGATTCAATTTGGACAATAAATTTCTTATAACATGCACTTGGATGGATATTTTCAATGTTAGTTGGTAAGTTTTTCATTTTTTAATTTTATATTGAAAACCCAAAATTACAACAACAACATAATTTGCATACTAGAAAACTTATCAAAAAGAAATAACATCCATTAAATGTATATCAAATTTATTATTTTCCAGTAATAAATAAAAAAAAGTTCTACAAGTTATATCGAAGCAAAGTAGCGCACTCCGAAATCGCGTAAAAATTAATTCCGCCCAAAAGTGGAAGATAATTCCAGATTAATTCCGGAGTCAAAGAGTTAAGACAGTGGAAACATTTTTAGTGTTCAGGCAAATGAATGCTAATGGTTTCTTTATTTATCTGCTTCTTATCTGTTGTTTATAAAAGAACTTAAAAATCATTTCACACCTATAGGTAGCTTTTGAAGCTTAATTATATGAAATTATTATTGTTTATTCAGAGGACAAACACCAGATGAAGCAGAAAAAAACTTCTTGGACAATGCTAAAAAGCTGGCAATGTATGGTGTTGACCTTCATAAAGCCAAAGATTCAGATAACAATGCAATCATGATTGGTGTCTGCTGCAGTGGTATTCTCATTTATAGAGAAAAGCTAAGGATTAATCGTTTTGTTTGGCCCAAAATTCTCAAGTTGTCCTACAAACGTAATCACTTCTATATCAAGATTAGACCTGGAGAGGTAAGGAATAGTTTTCATGTAGGGACAGTCTCAATTCTGTGGTTTAAAAAGTCTTTTGAATAGGATTGACAGCCATTTAATAGCCAGCAACATTCTACAAAACTTTGATAGTTAAGTAGAATATGATGATTTATCAACATCTGAAAAGAAATTTTTATGTTGAAAAGTTTTAGTGATTGTTTAGTAATGACAGTTGTACCGTAGATTTAATAATATAAAAAAGCTACTACTAAAATTTACAATATTTTATAGGAGACTTAGGAGATTTTATAAAGACTAATTAGTTTAATTCCTGTGCTATAAGAATTATGCCATTTTCATTCGTTCAAAACAGCTATTCTTCAGTATAATTTTAACCCTATGGTAAAAAAAGGTGTACATTTATTATCATTTAAATTTTCAGATGGAAAGAAATGAAACTACCATTATGTTCAAGCTTGACAATCACAGATTAGCAAAACGTTTATGGAAAACCTGTGTTGAACATCATGCATTTTTCAGGTAATTAACCAATGCAATTGATGACATCCTGTCTTGCTAGGGTGAACATCAAATTGAACAAAAAGCATAAAGCCTACACATTTAAAGATAGGTGTTTTATGTTCAGTCAAGCAAGAAGTATTCAAATGAACATTGTGTCTGTTAATACCTGTCTTCAGTAGAATATTAGCATTTGGAAAAAAAAAAAGTTGGAACTCTTAAATGAAGTGATATACAACATACCTGTACTTTTACTGTAACAGGTTTGACTTAGTTTATGGCAGACTTAACAGTGTAACAATAGATTGATGTTGCCATACACATCTGAACAACCTAAAGCTTTAACTCTCTACTTCCAAAACAATAAATGACATAAACATGTCCAGATATGTGATTACATGAAGCTAATTAGTTATTTAAACTATATGTTTAGACTATATAATTCTTAATATCTATAATATATTAGGAAAAGGCTATAGTTTTAATATATATACAATTTCTTCTTTATTCTTAAGGTTAAGAGAAGCAGAAAAACCCAGTAACAATGTTTCTTTCCCACGCTTTGGCTCCAAGTTCCGCTATTCAGGGAGAACATTATATCAGACCAGACAGAACGCTGCACTTCTTGACAGGCCACCACCCTTTTTTGAAAGGTCCCAACCAGCTCGCAACACAATGCCCGACTCAGCCAGGCGATCTCAAAGTTTGGATGAACGTAAGTTTCAAATTAATGTGTGGGTTAGAAAAATATCTGGTAATCATTTTTAAAAATAGGTAACTGAAACAAAATGTTTTAGAAATGTTCAATAATCATGTGAATCTAATTCTTTATATATTATTTATGCAGCTCTTTCTCAAATTAATCTTGATGGCCACAAACGTAAACTTAGTAGTGATAACCTTCAAAGGCTTCCATATGATGCTCCAGACAAAAAGGTAAATTAATGACTAATATAGATCTATAGCTCTTCTTTATTTTCTTAATTTTAATTCATTTTCTTTTAATTCTCATCCTAATGTAGTTTCTTTCATGAATCTATTCTTTTAGAATCTGGAGCCTGATAGTATTCCACTTTTTGATGAACATGGCAAGCCAATATTTGACAAACCTGTTTATAATGAGGAAGGAAAAATTATATTTGATGAAAAGGGCAAACCATATGACCTCAAAGATGCTCCCCAAGGAAGTGGAAAACCTTTAATAAATGAAGATGGAAAACCTTTGTTTGATGAAAAGGGCAAACCATTGTTCTTCAAGGATGGCCATAGAGTGGTGGGCAAGCCTTTATATGATAATGATGGAAAGCCAATATTTGACAGAAATAATAATCCTCTGTACGGTAAACCAGTCTTTGGTGTTCCGATTTACGATCAAAAAGGAAAACCAGTGTGTGATGAGGATGGTAATCCTTTGTATGTGAGACCTATAGATGGGCAGCCAATCTGTGATAGTAGAGGTCAACCCCTGTATGACAAAAAAGGCAAGCCCCTTCACCATAAAGATGGAATACCATTTTTTGACAAAAGTGGAGATCACTTACATGGCCAGCCAGTCTATGACAAAGATGATAACCCAATCTACAACAATGATGGCAAGGGTGTTTTCGATAGAGATGGGCGACAGTTCTATGATGATGATGGCAAGCCTGTCCTGGATAAATCTGGCAGCCCACTGTATTTGAAGCCTGCTTATGACAGAAACAGCAAACCATTGTCCAACAAAAATGGTCAGCCTTTGTATGGCAAAAATGTGAAACCTCTTTACTGGGAAGATGTCTATGATAAGGAGGGAAAACCTTACTATGGAAAACTTTTTGATGGAGAGGGCAATGTACATCCTATTTTGACATCATTAAAGGTAGTAACATTGCTGTAAATGATTTTAATTCATGAAAGTAAAATAGTAAAATATTTTTTTTAAAGGATTTTATAATAGTGAAATTTTTAACTATGTGTACATGCACTGTTCATTGTTTAAATTTTCAGATTACATTAGCATTGTGCTGTTTGAATAGCATTGTGTTGTTTGAAAAATTTAATACTTACAAATTTTACTTTTCATATTGTCAAAATTTATTAATCTACAACGTTTAGTATTTACATATTTCTTTTCATTAATGATCTTTTAAATTTATTTAAGGCAAGTGACACTCCAGATAAAAATGCAGTAGCTCTGTTGGATGACAGTGGGAAACCTATGTATCACAAACCAGTGTTTGACCCTGATGGAAGGCCATTATATGATGCAAAAGGAAAATCATTGTATCCTAAAGACAGTAGTGACAATGGAAAACCTTTGGTTGGTGAAGATGGCAAAGCTATTCTTGACAAAGATGGAAAGCCCCTGTACTACAGGGATGGACAGAAGGTAATGGGCTTACCGCTGTTTGATGAGACAGGATTACCTGTTTGTGACAAAGATGGCAAACAGCTGTATGGCCAACCTATCTTTGGTGTGCCAACTGTGGATAAACATGGCAGCTCTGTTTACGATGTGGATAACAATCCCCTCTTCTCTAGACCACTTCAGGGAGAGCCTGTCAGGGACAAAGATGGTAAACCATTGGTAGGAAAAGATGGTAAACCTCTGGTGTACAATGAAGGCAGGGGGTTCTATGACAAGAAGGGTAATCCATTGCATGGCGTACCGCTCTACGACAAGGATGACCTTCCAGTGTATAACAATGATGCCAAACCTGTTTATGACAAAGAGGGCAACCTGTTCTATGATGACGATGGAAATGTTATGGCTGATTCAAGTGGTAAGCCTTTGTATACAAAGCCAGCCTGTGATCCTTCTCAAAAGCCACTGCAAGACAAAGATGGCAAACCATTGTTTGGCAAAAACTTTAGACCTTTGTACTGGGATCAAGTCTATAGCAAAGATGGAAAACCTTTTGATGGAAAGCTGTACACACCTGATGGCAAATTACATCCCTATGCAACAGACCAAAAGGTAATGTTCATATTTTATTTGAAGCAAAAATAATTGTTTTTAAAATGAATGATATTTGGAATAGAATGTTGCTCTTAAACTATTTCCGGCCTTAGTTTTATTGATTATATCTTCTAAACCTCAGTCTTTATAACATGTATGTGACTTGAAAAAATGTTTTCCCATGTTCTTAGACAATTTGAAATATAGCCTTTGAAATAAGATTTTATTTACAAACTTAAATGTGTACTTGATAGAAAACTTGTGTTATTATTATACCCAATGGGACAAGATGAGCAAAATCGTTAGAATTTTAAGTTAAAATAGATGAAGAAAAGCACAATACTATTCTTTCAGTTTAAGGTTGACAAATACTTTCATGTATCTGCTGAAATGAATGATTTAATTAAAAAAATATTTTAATAAAGTGTATTGAAAGAATTTTAGTTTACTCAGATGTAACCATACTTGTTAAGAAAGAAACAAATACAACATAGTGTGCATTAGGCCACATTACTACTTAAATATTTACATGCAAATGTACTAATATTTATATATGTATAGCTTGAAAATATGGAATGAAGATAATGAAGATATGAATTGCTAATTATATCACATAAATAAATGAAACTAAAATGGATAAGTTCAATAAAAAGCTCACAATTTGTGCATGTCTCATTTTAGCAGTTAATTATTAGATAAAAAAAAAGTTATGAATATGGTTCTTTATGAAATATATAAATAAATAAATGTGAAAATTATGATATTATTTAATATTATATATAGAAAATTGTATACATATATTTTTATATATTATGTACAAAATACTTCCATCCACTGATCAAGACCAAGTTTGTAATATGTAATGTGTAATATTGACTGGTCTGACAAGCTGGTGATCCCTTTATATGGATTGCTATCTGAGCTGTTAGTTTTAATCTTTTTTGTTATAAGAAAATAGTCAGTAATATCACACAAATATTTAGATTTATGTTGGGCTATTTCTCAATTCGTATTACATTTTATTAACTGCATGACACAATACTATATATGTACTATGTCATGATCTGTCTTAAATTTATGTATTTTAAGTAGTGCTTTTCTGAAATGTGTGTCTAGTATAATCTAGTGTAACTGACTCTCAGACTAAAATGTGTGTTTAGCATGAGCAGAAATACTTGGCTATCACTGACTGATGTATTGACTCCAAGCCCCAAAGGTTATTTTCCATTTGGATTATATTAAATGATCATCTTGCAATCAAAGGCAGACAAGTGTGCAGTGAAATTAATTTGTTGAAACTATTTTATTGTGCAAACATTGATACATAATATTTTTTTTTTACAGGCTAAAGAAGTTGCTGATGCTGATTTTATTCCAATTTATGATGCCAAGGGCAAACCATTGTTTGATAAGCCAGTTTATAAGCTGGAGGGTAAACCTTTATTTGATGATAAAGGCAAAGCTTTGTACCCAGATGAAAAATCAGCAACTGCTAAACCTTTGACAGATGATGTTGGCAAACCTCTACTGGACAAAAAAGGCAAGCCATTATTCTACAAAGACGGTCAACAAGTGTTTGGAAAGCCACTTTATGATGAACATGGGAAAGGACTGTTTGACAAAAATGGTAGGAAACTCTATGGAAAGCCAGTTTATGGTGCTCCCTATGCTGAAAAGGATGGTAAACCAGCCCATGATTCTGATGGCAACCCATTGTTTGCTAGGCCTCATGAAGGCGAACCAGTGTTAGGGAAAGATGGAAAACAACTGTTTGACAGAGATGGAAGGCCACTGGTTCATCAAGAAGCAACACCATTTTACGACAAAGAAGGCAATCATTTGCATGGCAAACCATTACTTGACAAAGATGGTCTGCCCATATACAACAAAGATGGCAGGCCTGTTTATGATAAAGATGGTAAACTATTTTATGACTCTGAAGGCAGGCCTAATGTTGACAAGAGTGGTAAACCTTTGTACAGTAAGCCTGCCTTTGACCAAGATGGTAAAGCCATCCCGAACAAAGATGGGAAGCAGACAAGTGGTAAAGACTTCAGACCTGTGTACTGGGAAGATATCTACGATGAAGATGGCATGCCCTTCTTTGATGTTGCCTATAGTAAAGATGGTAAACCTCACCCCTACACACTGGAGAGAACAGGTCCAAAACTCCTTAAGGTAGGTATCCTGAGTTCAATCTTATTTTACTTCAAATAAATGTTTATCTAATCTGTTAGAAATTTTAGAAATTGACAAAGTTGTTTGTTGAAACATTCAGCATTACTTACACTAAATAATTATTGTGCCTCTTAGCAAACACATATAGTCACGTTGCAAAGATCTTGGAATTAATCTCCACATTTGATGTTTACATCTTGAATGTGTGTACAATGAGGGTTAAACATTGTTTTCTAAATGTAAATGTTTAAAATGTTATTTCTCACTCAGATGCACATGAACATTTATTTATTAAGGCAATATTTTTACTGTAAATAAATGGTACTGTTGTTTTTATAGGCCAGTGAGAGCATTCCTTTATATGATGAAAATGGCAAACTTTTGTTTGCTAAGCCTGTTTACATTGAAGAAGGAAAACCACTGTTTGATGACAAGGGCAAGTCTCTGTATGACAAAAATAGTCCTAGTAAAGCCCTTCTGGATGAAGCTGGCAAGCCAATCAAAGATAAACATGGAAAGCCATTGTACTTTAGAGATGGGCAACAAGTCTTTGGAAAACCATTGTATGATGAGAATGGTAATCAACTCTTTGACAGTGATGGCAAACCTCTTTATGGAAAGCCTGGTTATGGAGCACCTTTATTGGACAAAGATGGGAAACCTATGCTTGATTCTGATGGTAATCCATTGTACGAGAGACCCAAAGATGGTCAACCAATTACTGACAGATATGGCAATCCACTGTATGGTAGTGATGGTAAACCATTGTCTCACGAAGAGGCCTTGCCATTCTATGATGGTGATGGGCACCACTTACATGGCAAACCATTGTATGACAAAGATGGCTTACCTGTATATGATAATGATGGCAAACCAGTTTACAA
>JADKLZ010026283.1:0-11361 GCA_021533235.1 Biomphalaria straminea | reverse complement strand
TGTTTGAGGGCAATACCACAGCCATGCAAGCTGTTTGAGGGCAATACTTTTTATAAAAACATAAAATAAAACGTATTTGTTTTTAAACGCATTAATACTTATCCGTGAACTTAAATGGCAGACGAACATTATGACGCTGTAACTTGAAAAAGGGGGGGGGGGAATTACAAATTAATATTTAAGCAGTAGTCTCCCTGGTATAAATAAGCGATACCCTAATGTGAAATCTTTGTAGGCTATGTCTTGGAGTACTGTTGACTTTTTAACATCAGTAGTGGGGACTAGTGCTGTGACTATATGTATTTTCTAAAGTAAAGTGCCTTTTTTATCACGGCAATATTAGAATATGCTTCCTTTATTTAGTACCCCTCATTTCGAGAAACTTAAAGGCCTAACTAAAAGTAAAATGAAGCAAATATTCATGTTTAATCTTTTATATATGAGAATGTAAATATAAACTCAAAATCGTCCCCCGAAGTGGCCGACTTTCAGCTATTCTTTGTTCAGCTCGACTGCTGTCCACTGTCCACCTTATTTCTCCATTCTTCTCTGTCATTTGATAGAATTTCACTCTGATGAAATTCTGAAAGTATTGAAACCTGACTTTTTGCTTACCTGAGGGCCGATTTTGAGTTTGTGTTTCTACACAAACTGTCTTTGTAACCTTGTTTTTATATGTATTCATGTCTTGTCTCTACCAATAAATATTTGTACAAAGTTTCATCTTGTCCAATTATGTGTAAGGGAGAAATAATTTTAACAATTTTGCCTTCCAGACTAAGCAGTCATACATGACCTCAACGTAATAACAATGTTTGGAGGGGCACGACAATTTTTGAATACGAAACAAGATACTGTAAAGTATGTACAAAGGATCAGTATGCTTAGTGTGTTCACCTATGCTGCCCGGTGGCTGAGCGATAAAACGGTTGGCTTCCGAACCTAAGACTGGGAGTTCAAATTTCGGGATCTGCGGGCGCTTCTGAGTCCATCCAGCTCTTATGGGTACCCAACGTTAGTTGGGGAAAAGTAAAGGCGGTTGTTTGTTGTGCTGGGCCATATGACATCCTCGTTAACCGTAAGTCACAGAAACAGATGACCTTTACATTATCTGCCCTATAGACCGCAGAATCTGAAAGGGGAACTCTCTACTCTACCTGTGATGCAGAGCTAGACTAGAAGTTACCTATGACAGGCGTAGTTTTCTTCGATTTCACATGTACATCGCTCACAATCTGGTAGATACCAGGTCTCACCCACTTTGTGGCCATCTGGGCATGGAGCTGTCAATAAAACAAGGAAAAAGTATAGTGGCCAGAGAGTCATAGGTCAGAGTTATAGGTTAGATAGTCATATGTCACAGTCATAGGTCCGAGAGTCATGGTTCAGAGGAATAGGTCAGATAGCCTTAGTACATAGAGGTCTGAGAGTCATATGTCAGAGAGTCATCAAAGAGCCATATAACAAAGAAACATTGGTCAGCATCACGGTGCAATGATCTTGAAGATCTTGATGATTATTAACTGTCACTGTCAAACGATCTTGAATAAACTTTTGTCTCTCAGATAAAGATCATGTAACCGTGATGACGAGGACTTAGAAGATGTCAGCTGATAAGATTGATGTATGTTGATATTATCACACTGTTAATCTATTTCGATTGTGCTTCGGCTCCTATTGTAGTTGAATGTGCTAAGTAGTGCTGAGGAGTACTGATAGTAGAACTCACTTGAAGTTATCAGCTGTCTAGAAGAATTACTGTGACTATGTTATATTTAGATGTGAATGTAATATAATAATGAATAGGCGAAAGTCCTTCTCAATTCAAATACAGATAACTTTAATTACTAACTTGGAAACACTATACATATACAAAACTGTATCCAAAATAAAACGTGTAAAAGATTTTCCATCTGGACTTTAAACAATCTACACTGTATGAATATGAAGACGAGACTGGACGAATTATTTCAAATCTTTTGTTCAACACGCAGCATCACCACGTGACTGAGCTGACCTCTAAATGTACATAAAAAGACCAACCTAATCAAAATTATATCTCCAATCAATCAGAAATTCTCTATGCTGTAGATTTTTTTTCAAACATTTTTGTTTTTATATTTGTATTGTTATTTTATGTAAGTTCTGTTATATTAATTAATATATTTACTCATGAACAAATGTTTACTATTTTTTAAAGAGAAAAAAAAATCTGTTTAGTATGTATTATTAAGTTAGACATAATTTAAAACATCTATAAACTTGCAATTTTATTTCAATATTTATATTATAATGTGTATCTTTATATTTTTTATTCGGAAAAGAATTTATTCTGAAGATTTTGAAAAAGAGGGTGAGCCTTTACAATTAGCTCAATTATAAGACAACAATTAGGCCAGGTTCACATCTAACTTTACAATCACTTTCACCTATCCTTTGATCTGCTGGACCGCTGGGGCACTACACAAGATCTGTCAACCTTCTTTCTCCATTCTTATCTGTCATTTGTATTTGATATAATTCCATTCAGATGTTCTTTGTAAAAATATTGAGCCTGTCTGGTTGGACCACTTCGAGGGCCGATTTTTAGTTTGTGTTTCCACACAAACCGTCTTTGTAACCTTGTTAATTACGCTTTTTTTGGAACAGAAAGTGTTGGAGACGGACAGACAGACTGCACAAAAAAACAAGTAAAAATTTTCCCCTTTATATATTAAAGTTATCCTACAAAATATCTGTAAATAACAGATAAAGAAAGCCAAACCTTCATCATTTCAATATCCTCCCTTCTAAGTTCTGTGCGTACCTCAGCTTAGTATTTCGTTGCGCTTCTTAAATAGGTCGGCTTTGCCATCAATTAAATCTTACATTTTCTAGATCTAATCCATGACTAACTAAATTAACTTACCCATCATTACAACAACTGCAGCATAATTTACGGTCAAGCAAGAGAACATGGTGATGACCAAGAGGGGTCTCATTGTTTAATGTCTAAGGGTTAACTCGCTTCAAGAGATATCCAACCGGTGTAAGACGAGGAAAAGCAAGTTATATAGCCCTACTCAAGTTTCACAAGATCACGTTATTTCACAGTTATAATCAATAAAAATTGCTATAATGATGTAGCGTTCCCTCCATAAAAACTGCAGTGTATAAAAAAGAAAATACTTATTTAAATAAGAACGTAGAACAAATGTGGTGGAAAAAAAAGGCGAAACATACAGGACATATGGTAGTAGCACCAAGGCACTGGCAGATCCGAGTGGGGCCGGTAGGCGCGATGTCAATCCCCCACTCGGCCGAACCCCCCATCCCGGACGAATTTTAGTATATAATTCACACATATTGTATGCGAATTTATTACTTGTTATTTATATATACAAATTATTAATATTTCAATCAAGTTTTAGATTATTTCGTCCCCCCCCCCATTTTCTAGTAATTAAGCCGGATTGGTGGGGTCTGGAGGGGAGACGACATTTATTCCTCCACCCCCCATAAACTTTAGAGGGGAGGCCGGTCCAATTTATTTGTAGAAATTACACTTACAGCTTGCTAACAGAATCAATTAAATATCTATATGATTAAAACTTCTTATTGATATTTTAACCTTTATATCGGCTCTTTATATTATATCTTTATATTATGTCGTTCCCCTGTTGGCCGATTGGGTTGGGGGGGGTTATACATGTACTAATCTTCTCACCTAAACCCTTTGATTGGGGGGGGGGGGGGGGGTCCTACTTTTATGGAGAAATCATAGTTTAAGAACAAAAATAGTTAAATAAGTCTATAATTTATATTTTATGCCGCTAAACTTCTTGTACCTTTAGCCAGTGCGGTAGGGTGGGGTGGGGGGAGGGCGATTGCATTTACTGTCCTCCCCACTCTAGCTCTCTGGGGGGGCGGTCCTATTTTTATGGAGAAATCAGAGTTTGAGAAAAAAATTAGTTGAATATCTATATAATATAAGCTACGTGCAACGGCGCCTGGTGACTACATATGCCCAACCTGCGATCGCAGCTGTGTATCAAGGATCGGCCTCTTTAGTCACACAAGAGCTTGCAAGGGGAAAAGATCGTCTCTCGAGACGTAAAATGCCACAGATAAGCTACGTATTGATATGTGAACCCATTTGTATAATATGTCGCACCATACTCTGATATCAATTTTTTGCATTAGTAAATGTTAATTGAAAAAGGGTTGTCTCAGGTGGGAGGGGTGATACATGCAATCGCCTTTTGCCCATCTGACAAACCAATACTTTTTTTTGTATTATATTTAAGAAATTACAAAATATTTAAAAAAATCTGTCATTAATATAATTTGTATATGCTATAAATTAAATTCTTTCATCGAGTCGCCCCACCTCTATTCTTTAATGCCAAATGCAATCATTAGCAGAAATTATAAAAAAGAAGCGAGGATAAATCGTTTTCACTCTACAGCCATCTATCCTTCCCAGATGAAAAGATGACGTTTTAAAACAGAAAAGTCAAATATGGCAACAGGATTTATGTAATTGTATATGAATTTATCTTAGTTATTTTAAGAAAGACTTTGTTTTGGAAAATTTAGGATTCATTCGAAATTTTTAATTAAAAGAGTAACAATTGAGATATGTTATAAACCCAAATATTAATTCCTAATCATCTGTCTATAATCTTTACTCATACTGATAATTTTCTGTCGTATAAAAAAACATTTGTGACAATAACTCACAATTGATACTTCAATCCTATAAATGCAAAAAAATTTTGTGTAAAATGTAATTGGTTTATTTAATTTCTCCTCCCACCTCCGAAATGTTTTTTTAAAGCTTTGAATTAAAGTTCTGTAACAAAACAAAGTTACAAACATGCTTATTGAACAAAAATGTATCACTTACAAATCAGCTTTTTTAAAAATTATTTTTCGAATAATTGTATTTTCGGTGGAGATCCTCAAAGCCTTAATCTAAATATGTGGGGTATTATATTTTTTCATGGAACAAATCGATTGTATTTGCAATGTTGTAAGGGCCTATAAATTCATATTAGAATATTTTTCAAGTAAATCATTATTCAAAAGATCCTTTTTTGAAAAGGATAAATAATAAGCTGTACATGTCAGGAGAATGCGGTTCTGCAGTGAATAACGCAAAGAAACAAAGCAACGCTTTTTTTAAACATTCTAATAATATATAGTCCGACAGCTACGCTGGGCAGGGCTCGTGTCCCGTATGGGAGACGAGCGTATGCCAAAGGCAGTCTTTTTGGTGAGCTAAAAGGTGGTCGACGTAACAGAGGCGCCCCACGGAAACGCTTCAAAGACCAGCTTAGGCGTCAACTTTCCTTGGCTGACAAAGAAGAGAGCACCTGGCTGCATGCGGCGTCGGAACGAGACAGCTGGAGTTCACTCACGTAGGCCGCGGGATACACATTTGAGACCAAAAGAAAATCTGCTGACGAGGACAAACGCAGACGACGAAAAGAAAATCTAAACCGACCACCTGCGGACAATGGTTTTTTCTTGCCCTGGATGTGGCAAAATATGTAGGTCACAGCTGGCCCTCTGGGGCTGCATAGCCACGGGAAATACTGTACTCCTCACTAATCTTCGGACTCGAAGACAAGCCTTATTATTATTATATATATTATATTATATATAAACCCTAACCCTCCCTTTCACGTCAATGTAACACGTAATCAAAAACTGGATAGTATCCACTTCTCCCCGGGCAAAGGTCAAATTACAATCTTTTATCAAAGAGGGCGCATACCTGTCAATTATCAGCTCAAGAAATCACACTCAGCCACTCTCCCTTTGACAGGCGACTACCACTACAGCCCAACATAATTAACACTCTGTTATGGCAGTGCTTGAACAATTGTAAAGCCTCAAACCATACAGTAAGTAACAGCTAAATATTATTATAAATGGCTAGAAGAAATAAAGATATAGCAGTAATCAATAACGAAATTTTTCATATAAAAACTTTTTTTTTGGTATTTTGCATGTCTTTTTAGCGGCCCCCGAAAGGGGAAAAGACGCTATTAGTTTTGTGTGGCCTGTCTGTCCGTCTGTCTGTCTGTCTGTCTGTCTGTCTGTCTGTCTGTCTGTCCGTCTGTCCGTCCGTCCGTCCCGTTTAGTGCTCAGAAAGTAGAAGAGAAAATGAAAATCTGACATCACGATAATATAGAGCATTCAAAGTTCTGATGCAACGGCTACTTTTTTTTTTCTAAAAGCTCAAAATCTAATTTTTAAAAATATTTTATGCAAACAGTATTTAAAGAGAAAAAACCTAATTAGTATGCAATATAAATGAAACCTACTTTAAGACAATTAATAATCTAATATACTGCACATGTTTTCACATTTTTGTTCCAACATACAAGTAACATACCAGTATTTACTCGTAAAGTAATCAACTCATAAAAGAGGTGTTGCTTTTCATCGTTGGAGCTTTTTAGATTTCGTTACTCTTCATTGTGTTTTGATTCTATTTGGATATTAAGTGTTGTTCTGTGTTTTTCTGTGCAAGGAGCACACTATTTTTATTCATTTTCTGTTTACCTTTTTTTAATTTCTTAACTTTTTTGTTTACTAACATGTCTATTAAGACATTCACGATTGAGAAAAAGGATCTGGAGGGAGGCCTCGTCCATCCTCCGGGGACCCTTCTTCTCAAACTATCCGGACAAGGGGCAGTCAGAGCCTCGATGGCGACCATCGTTGCCGCCTTGGGGCTCAGGCCGGAGGAGGTGGGTCCCCTGTACCGGTTCGAGAACCCGTATTTGTGGTTTCTCGGCGTCTCCTCACCCGCGGTGAGGGGAAAGATACTGGGCCGAACCTTATGAAAGGAAGACACTTTCAGGGTGGAGGTGACCACCCTGGAAGAAGAAAAGATCAAAATCACCCTCCACTGGGTGTCCCCCCGCATCTCTAAATCCAAAATGGAAGAAATTGTCAATAGTATGGCGGAGGATGGCTCCAAAGCAGAGGCCCACAGAATAGATGGGACAGACAAGTTTGTCAGCTGGATCAGACCAAAGAAGGGAGCTGAGCTGCCCCATTACATACAGCTCAGGTACGAGGATGACCCGAGAACATATAAAGTACTCATTACAACCCCGGGGAGGAGACAACAGTGCTGGCACTGCCAGAAGGAAGACCATTGGTCAAACCAGTGCCCAACCAGAACCACCCCTAGGGGTAATAAAAAAGAAGGGGTAAAGATCCCAGAACCCCCCAAAACATCATACGCTACGGCCCTAAAAGGAGGGAGTACAAAGAGTACCCAGGAGGGTGGGTCGGGGGAAGAGGAGGGACTTAGGGTAGTGGAGAGGAGGAGGAAGGCCTCAGATGGGCAGGGAGGAACTGGTAAGGATAAGGAACTAGCCCCCTCCCCCAAAAAGGTAGAAAGAGGAGGGAGCGCGGGAGGGTCAAACTCCCACAAAAGACTTAAACCAGAAGAAAAATTAAGGTCGGAGCCTGACACTCCGACCCAAGTAAACAGAAAGAGGACCCTATCGTCCTCCTCCTCTTCACTGTCTGACGGCCAGTGCGGTGAGGCAGAGGTGGAGGAGGAGGGCGAAATGAGAGAGGAGGGAGAGAGGGAAGTGGAGTTTCCCGATTCCCCAGGCCAATTGATCATAGATGAGGGGGATGACCCTGGCACACACTCCAGTTCATAAACACAAAAAGCAAATCAGAATAGTGGACCACACACAGACACACAAACACGCACTCATAGAATACGATAGAATGTTAACACGCACACACAACAACCCACCCACACGCAGACATGGCAGACATCACAATTCTCTCTCTAAATATCAGAAGCTTAAAGAACAAACACAAATATTTAGTACACTTAGCCAACACCTATAAAACAGACTTCATATATGTTCAAGAGACAAACACGCACACACGATACCAGGCAATGAAAATCACATCAGACATGGGTTTTGCGGGTGGGTACTTTAGTTTAGGGCAGAATAAAAGAGGGGCAGCTATTTTACAGACATCTAACAGATTCAAGGTTACATACACACACACAGAAAATAACGGTAGGGTAGTCATAGTTAAGGTAGAATCACAAAAAACACGCATACACTCTAGGGAACATTTACGCTCCAGCTCAGAGTGCAGAAAGGCCTTTGTTTTTTGAAACTCTGAGCGAAGAGCTACACAGCAAACACGTAGGGGAAAAAATAATTTTAGGTGGGGACTTCAACTACATAGAAACGCAATTAGACAGGAAACACACGAACACGCAGGGTCCACCCCCTCAAACCCAAACTCAAACTAACGACTATCTCAAAGAGATAAAAGTTCAACATCGAATAGGGGACGCTTACAGGGGAGTGTACCCAAAGGGGAAGGATACTACAATGAAACATAGCACACACCCAGTGGAGACTAGACTAGACCGGTTCTACACACCGAATGACATTCAAATTAACGAAATAAAACACCTGGACGAGACATTGACTTACACAGACCACAAAGGAGTATTAGTTAAAATAGGGGGAGAGAATAAGGAGGTTAAAAAACAACGAAATTTTTGGAAATTTAACAAAAGTCTGCTTGAAGAACCGCAAATCCAAAAATCTATCGCAGACACGATCCAGAATTGCATAGGAGAAGAGGGAAACGAAGGGGAAATTATACAAATGTGGCCGGTACTCAAAGAGTCCATTAAACAACAAGTGATAGTTTTAGCAAAGATTAAAAGTAAAAAATTAAAAGACGAAGAGACAAGACTTAGAGACAGATTACAAACAACAACGAACGACATTGACAAAATAGAACTACAAGGACAGTTAGAAGACATATATAAGTATAAATATAAAGGGGCAGAAATCAGATGCAAGTACCCAAGTTTATCGGAATCACCAAACAAACTATATTTATCGGCAGAACAGAATGTACAGAAAGACAGGACAATTACAACAATAAAAGACACTGACGGAGAAGAAACACAAGACCACAAACGGATAAATGATATATTTTGCAAATTTTTTAGAGAAATATACAAGAAAGAACCGACAGCAGCAGACGCACAGAATTTTTTCTTAAACAATGTTAAAACAATAGTAGACGCAGACAAAGAAACCGCAGACAGACCCTTCACTCTAGCGGAACTGAGGGCTGCCCTAGACATGACCCAAAACGACAAATCCCCAGGTCCCGACGGTTTAACATACGAATTTTACAAAGCTTTCTTCCCCCAAATAGGACCGTTACTGATAAAACTATACACAGACATGTTAGGGAAAGGACAGACACCAAAAGACTTTAACCTCGCATACATTACTCTACTACCCAAAAAACCCGAAAATAACACCTCACCTAGCGACTTCAGACCAATTTCCCTATTAAACACAGACTACAAACTTATGACCAAAATGATTTTCCTAAGACTAAAACCCATAATCCCACTCCTAATAGGACAAGACCAATACTGCAGTAACCCTGACAAGAATATTGACGAACTAAACCACTTTTTAAGAGACATTATTTATTACTGCAAGGACAAGGACTTAAAGGCAGCCCTCATGTCCGTTGATCAAGAGAAAGCATTTGACAGAATTGACCACGACTACCTTTTTAAAGTACTACACAAAACTAACATAGACGAGACACTAACGAAATACATCAAATTAATCTACACAGATGCCGCAAGCCAACTGATCATAAACCAAAAACTTAGTGATAGGATCCCCATAAGAAGATCAGTCAGGCAAGGGTGTCCCCTATCCCCCTTCCTATACACCCTCTGCCTGGAACCCCTGGTAGAAAGTATAAGATTAGACTCAGAAATAGTAGGCATTAAAATCCCGGGCCCCACCCCCTTAGTTAAAATCAAAGCATATGCAGATGATACCACCCTGTTTCCCACCTCAGAAAAAGATGTTAAAAAGATGATAGAGAAATTTACACTATTTGGGAAGGCGAGCGGGTCCAAAATTAATTTTTCCAAATCTTCCATCATGTTCCTGGGGAGGTGGGAGGTCCCCCCAAACAAAACTCACGGGTTTAGAATAGAGACAGAAATAAAAATATGCGGCATCGTGTGGACCAGAGACCCGACACACTACGTGACGAAACAATGGGACGCTATTATTGACAAGACAAAAAACATTTTACAATTATTTCGACACACATCATCCACCATTTTTGGCAGAGCCATTTTAACCAACAGCTTAATTACACCCAAAGTCCTTTACCTGACCAACGCTGTAGAGCCACCTCCCAAATTCATAGACAAAATAAACAAAATAATTAGGAAATACATTTTCAGAAATACAATCACAAACATAAAACACAACACACTAATTCAAGACAAAAAAGACGGGGGGATTAGCCTACAAGACATTAATACAAAAATAAAAGTACAAAGGTTAAAATATTTAGGAAAAGTAGTTAGGTCCCCCGAAAAATTCCCCTTAACCTTGTACTATTTCGGCCTGAGGCTAAACAAAATTCTTCCCATCCAAAACAACTACCCCCATTTTTTCGGCACACACACTCACCCTTTCTACAGATCACTAGCTAGACATTTACAAAACAATGAACATTTAATACACCACACATCCAAAGACATCTACACAGCACTTAGAAACAAACTCAAAGAAAATTTAAAAATCAGAATAAAGTGGGGGAGAGAACTAGGAATAACAGTCAACACATATACAGACACATTCACGCACTTACACAACAAAAACATAACACCCAAAGCGAAGGAGGTGGCCTACAGGCTAACTTACAATATGACCCCAATTAAATTTAAGAAGAGAAATGTACACACATGTGCCTTATGTCATGCAGAGAATGGGGACAATGAAAATCATTTGTTCTTACAATGTAAAATGTTCGAGAATGTCAGAAGTACTATGAGAGACCTTTTGAATGCAAATTGTAAATGTAATGTTAATCTTAACTTAGCTATTGTTCTTAACAAGTTACCTATAAAATGTAAAAAGACTCATATATTTAATTTAATAATAGTTTCAGAATACAGAAGTCTAGTTTGGCGCAGTATAACTAAAGTTGTTCATGATAATATATCTGTACATCCCAATAAGTTAGACTTAATATTTAGGAAAACAATTGAACATAGAATAGATAATATCAGTTTTTAAAAGTGTTTAAATTAATGTACTTCATAAACCTACTAAACCCCAGCTCTGATCATATAATTTTTTTTTTTTTTTTTTTTTTTTATTTTTTATTTTTTATTACCGTGACATTTAATTTGTTATTAAGTAATATATTAATTAATGTTTATGTGAGCACGTAAACGTGTAAGGACCCTTTTAACGGAAAATTACCCAAGAACTGTTTTTTTCTTGACGAGAAGTAACACCTCTACAA
>JADKLZ010026282.1:2732-18550 GCA_021533235.1 Biomphalaria straminea | reverse complement strand
TTTCAATTTTGAAGAAGCTTTTTATGATTGCAGTGGCCTAAGACCGGACATAGCCATAAGTCAGTAACGTAACAAGGGTTTCGGGTGTCTTATAACTGAAACAGATTTTCTACTAAGTTAATTGCTTGTAAACATTCACAAACATTGTAATTCTATACAGCAATTGTTTTCGGAAATGTGCAAGGTTTATGTAGACAACACAATGTAGAAATCTATTGTCTGTATTGCTTGAAATTTATAGAGCTAGGAAGTCTCGCTTTGTAAGTCAATCAGTTCCAGTTGGTGTCACTCCTCAGCGGCAATAATAATGATTTCCAAATCTGTTGCTCTGTCATTTAGTTTTGAATGGAGATTTTTATCATCATCGTCCACTCGTTTTGAAATTGTCTTGCCAGAAAGGCGGCACAGCTTCAACAGCTTTTTTTTTCATGCCGACTTTATTCCGTCACTACTAGCAAACACTTTTTTATGCTTCATTTCTCTTCTTAAAATGTGAGCAACTCTGTAGCCTCCATTACAGTCGACTCATTTTCTAGACTTCTTGGTAAATATTTTTGCAACTCGCTCAACTCTAGACCTAACGTAGCAATCTTTTCTTGGAGGCTCAAACCAACAATGTCTCCATATTTTCGTAATCGTTTGTTTTAGAATGCCTTTTATGTTTTGTTCTTTAAAACAGCCACACTTTAAGTACAAATCAAACATGTTGTCTTGTTAATTTAGATTTAATAAAGATTTGTCCACTTGTTCTGGGCGTTTTAACAACCAATTCTTCGACACTCCCATTTCATTAACGTACAAATGTTACATGGAATGGCACCTATCAAGTGGATGTCAGAAATACCCAAACCGAAATGATGCAGAAAAGATGCAAATTGTTGCACCCATGAAATGTCAAGGAGACAACTAGCTCAAGACAGCCGCTAAATTGTCCAAGACTCTAAAACAACCATCAATTCTTGTCGCTGAAAAACACAAAAAAAATTGTGTTCTTATAGTAAAAAAAAATAATATGAATAACTAACAAGACAATAGATGACTATGAAATATATCAAAGGAAACGTTAGAGCCCAAACATATAGAAAATAAAATTTTCAACCTTTTAAATATTTAAAAAAAAATATTTTCTACATTTTGAGCTGATGTTTTGGCGGGAAGGTCAGAACCATGTCACAGGCCGGATCTGGACAGCGGGCCGTAGATTGGGCATCACTGCACTGGAAGATTTTCATTCTGGCTTTTCAGAAGCAATTGTTTGTTTAAAGTTGCTGAATCTTTATTCTAACTTGACATCTCGCACCTGTGTAATTGAAAATGAAAGGTATTATGCAAATTTATAAAATTAATTCTCTTATGAAATGAAAGGTTTTACTGTAATCTTTTGTTAGTTACAAATATGTAGCCAATGACTTAATTTTCTACACACGAGCTATCTCCCCTGAGGTAGTACTGACTTTATTTACAATAAAAACATTTAAAAATACATTTTTAAAAAGACAATACCTTCATTACACAACTTAAAATTAACATAAAAAATAATCTTTATCAAATTGTTTAGCTCTAACTCAGTGATTCCCAAAGTGGTCCCCATGGACCCCCAGGGGTCCACGAGGACTTCCAGGGGGTCCACGAAATTGAAAAAAAGAATTGGGGGTCCATGACATGCAAATGGGGGTCCCCACCAGAGTGGATCTCATTTAAGAAGGAATTAAGTTTCATATAAATCTCACATTAATGGAATCACCTATTATATCATACATATATACATTATTTATACGTTATTATAGCTAGGCCATTAAATAATCAAAACATTATTGGAATGAAAAACATATTTTGAATTTTAATACCTCATTAAAATAACTCAATTTGGTCTAGAGATAACTAATATTTAACATGGCTGAATCCAAATATAAAATAGACGGTGGTGATAATTTTCAAAAAAATTTTTCTTCTTTATCGTCGAACTTATATTGCCTATGTGTCTTTTATTTATCAACACTTTATGTAATGACACCATGAAACCACCTTATCTGGAGGATCGTTGGAGACAAGCCACCCTGATAAGATTTGAAAAACTATTGAACACTCCATGACAAAGTTGAGAAAAGAACTACAATTGACAAAATATTTGTTTTCAAATTTTAAGGAAAATATAATGGTTTACTGTGTCTTAAAACTCTTGCAAAATTATGAAAATGACATACAATTAGCGAAAAAAATGAATGATTTAGCCAGCAGATGAATTTTTTAAAACTATTTTGTACACAAACTTGCATCTGATTTTTGCTAAGAATTCTTATAAGCAACAAATAGTTCAAAGGTCTATATATGAACCGAGTTGTGCATGTCATGACGAATTTTTATTTGCACATGTTCGTTTATTTAAGGATAAAAAAATTCACGACAAAATTTCGTTTTGTGAAAACTGATAATTGACAATAAAGTCGAACACATTTGATGTTTTGATAGCAACAAATGGAGAAGTAGTATATCTTGATTCCAGGAATATCTTCAAGGAGTGCATGATGTATGTTTTAAAAAAATTGTTTTATTTAATTTAATAACTATATTTGCATAGTGTAGTTTTGTCTAGTTATAACTTTAACAAAAAGAAATGTAGACTAGACAGCGTTAAGTATTTGAAATTGAACTTCGTTACTTCCTTGTCAAACAAGAGAGTGTTAATGTGCCATTTTTATGATGCAGTGCTCCTATTTCTTCTCTGTGGTTCTCATAGAGCTCATTAGTTATAATGATCTTAATTTTAAATTATTTTTTCTCCATTGGGCCATTCAATAAGTATTCCAGCTCCTTCGTTTGTTGTGGCTTTCTGAGAACAATCCATGAAAACTCTGTTAGGGCAATGGTATTGTAAAAGAGTTCACTAAATTTTTTATCTCTGTTGGAATATAGCTAAATAATTTTTCTTCTAATGTAAGTCTTTGCAAGCAACATAATTCTGCAAACAATATATTTCTCTATACAGCTGGTCGAGTCAATCTTGTCTGGTAATGATGTATTCTTTTTTTATCCAAATTATTATGTTTCAAGAAATCCACCAAAAACAGCTCTTTGTGAAACAACAAATCTTAATATGAAAAATAATCTCCGTTGCAATGGAAGTGGAGCATGCAAACCTTTAAAAACAAAAAGTTTCCAATGTGTTTAGTGATAGTAAACGATACATATTAGCTGTTACATAATGAGTTTAAATTTCAATTTTGTTAATAAATTTATTGTAAAAAAATGAATTTAACTTAAAATGTAGTTTTAAATTACTTTTTCACTCCCCATGTCACTGGTTGGAAAATATTTAAACAAAATGTGTAATTTGAAATTGATGAATTTTCAAAAATTCAATATAACTTAAACAGGTGGTCCACGGAAAACCAAAAAACATGTCAAGGGGTCCACGAGACAAAAAAGTTTGGGAACCACTGCTCTAACTGAATATCAATTTCTTGATTATGACACAGTTAGCCCCTAAAACGGACGATACCACCAATTAGTGGCAAGGAAGATCTATATGTACTTTCATTAGCCATCTAGTGCTAGGTCCAGACTCTCGATTTAAAATTTTATTCTTTAAGTATTTACTCATCTCGCAAAGTAACATTCAGTTATTAAAACAAGGTTAAAAAGAGAGTTTGTGTGGAAATTCAAACTCAAAATCGGCCCCCGAAGTGGTCCACCTAGGCAGGTAAAAAGGCAGGTATCAATATTTTTTGAAAGAATATCAGAATTAAATTCTATCAAAGACATGTGATCAAAAAAAGAAGGTTGACAGATCTTGTGTGGTGCCCCAGAGGGTCAGCAGACCAAAAGATAGGCGAAAGTGAATGTAAAGTGAAATGCGAGCCTGGCCTAAATGATTTTTTATAATGAATCTCTAATTGATCTAATTGTTTTGTAAAGGGTCAATCTCTATTTAAATCCTAAAAAAAAAAAAATTCGGTTAAAAAAAATAATTCCTTAGTTAAGCGTTCCATGACTGCATTTATGCACATCAGTTCACCTGATAATATGAAAAGCCATTTATTAATTGTTGTTTTAAAATTATGCCCAGCTTATATGCATTTTTTTCGAGATGTATAAGGGACGGACGGACGGACAGACGCACAGACGGACAGACATTTCACACAAAACTAATAGCGTCTTACGTTTACCTCTAATAATGATATTTCAATATGTATCCAGTTATTTTCTAATAAAGACTCGTAAAAGATCACGGATACATTACCACAAAGAAATCTCTGATCATTGCTATCGCCTTTTTTTTTAAACGAATGATTATTCACAACTGGATACCTGGTTTTGATCTGCAATTAATATCTTAATGGGAGAACAAATAAGGTTAACAGCCCTGTAGGGCTAGTATAACAACACTAATCGTCTTGAAAAACAACTTTTTGGGGTCTGGGTGTTGAAGCGGACAATTCTATTTAGTGGTTGTGTGTGTATAAGGTGTGAGGTGGGGTATTTATGTTTGCGATAATGTAAATAAAAAGACGTATCATCATCAGGTCGATGTGCCTCTAACTGGGAAAGGGGGGAAGGAGTACGGACACAGAATGTGGAACCCTATGTCGGCAAAGTGGAAACTTATTTGGCTTGCAACTGTAGCTATTTTTTGAAGGCTTGGACTCGTAAACAACTGCCGCCAGCTAGGTAACGCTTAAAAAAAAACTATGCATGCTTGATAATAAAGATATCTTTTATTTAAGACTAGCTTAAGGAAGAATGTAGGTTAAAGTGACACCTTAGGTTAAAGACCTAGGTGACATCAACCCTGGCAACTGATAAATTTGGTGTTTTGAAAGCACAAATTTCGTTTTCACAAAAAGCCTAAGTAAACTTTTTAAACGTTTTAATACATTCACATTCACTATGATTCAGTGTGTCGTTAATGTCTGATTGTCACACTTACATAGAAAAGAAATATATGGCTCCTTCTGTCTCGGAAGACAATGGATGCGCCGAGATGAGTCACTGACTTTGGTTACGTCTTGAGACGGGGCAGAATCTGGAGTGGCTGATCAAGCCAATTCTGGACCTGCATAGTTTGCCACAGTTCGTGCATTTATATTCCTCAGTTTTAGGGCTGGCTGACAGCAGGGCAGCTTTCTTTTTCATTCTCTTGGCCGAAGCAGCTTCATTTCTTTTGCATTCAGCAAGGTTCGTGCCAGCACGCACAGTCTGTCTCCATGCTGTTCGGTCTTGGGCTATCTCCTCCCACATGCTTTGGTCGATGCCCGTTGCCTTCATGTCTCGCTTGCAGACATCTCTGTAAGTTAATCTTGGGCGGCCCTTAGGTCTGGCTCCCTCTACTAGCTCAGCGTATAGGATGTCTTTCGGGATTCTTCCATCTGGCATGCGCGTGACATGACCCAGCCAGCGTAGTCTTCTCTGTTGAAGGAGAGCATAGATGCTGTGCATGTTGGCTCGTGTCAAAACGTCCTGGTTGGTGACACGATCCCTCCAGGAGATGCACATTATGCGTCGCAGGCAACGTAGGTGGAAGCCATTTAATCTGTGTTCTTGGCGCATGTAGGTTGCCCAACTCTCACTGCCATAGAGGAGTGTGCTTAGGACGCAGGCATTGTAGACAAGGATTTTTGTTGCCGTGGTCAATTTGGTGTTTTCCCACACACGCTTAGAGAGTTTTGCCATTGCTGCAGATGCCTTCCCTATTCTTTTTGTAAGCTCATTGTCTAAATCAAGGTTGCTGGCTATCGTTGTTCCCAAGTATGTGAACTCTTGCACCACCGTAAGTGTGTGATTTCCGATGTAAATCACTGGTGTTTCTGAAACATCTTGTGCCAGGATTTCAGTCTTGGAGAGACTAATTGTAAGTCCAAACTCCTGACAAGCAACTGCCAGTGCATTCACAAGCCTCTGCAATCCTTCTTGTGAATGAGATATGAGTGCGGCATCGTCGGCAGACAGCAGTTCTCTAATCAAGATACGCCGTCTCTTTGTTTTGGCTTTAAGGCGTGCTAGGTTAAAAAGCTTTCCGTCAGATCTACTGTGGATATATACTCCATCTTCCAGAGATTTGAAAGCGCTGGTGAGTACAACCGAAAAGAAGATGCCGAATAGTGTTGGAGCCAGAACACATCCTTGTTTTACTCCGCTCTTGATGGAGAATGGCCTAGAGGCGGAACTGTCAAATTGTACGGTGCCCTGCATATTTTCATGGAAAGCTGACACTAGTTTCCGTAGCTTGTTTGGACAGCCGATTCTCTCTAATACAGCAAACAAGCCGGTTCTGCTGACAAGATCAAACGCCTTGGTCAAGTCAATAAAGGCTATAAAGAGGGGCTGCCTTTGTTCTCTGCTTTTCTCCTGTAGCTGCCGCAGGGAGAAGATCATATCTGTTGTGGATCTACCAGCTCTGAAGCCACACTGCGATTCTGGGTAAACTCGTTCTGCCAAGATCTGCAGCCGCTTCAGTATTACTCTGGCATAAGCCTTCCCAACTATGCTAAGGAGTGATATGCCTCTATAACTGTTACAGTCGGTGCGGTCGCCCTTATTTTTGTAAATTGTTACAATGTTGGCATCCTTCAATTCTTGGGGGACCATTCCTTGCTCCCAGCACAAACTTAGCAGATCATGGAGTGGCCTGATTAGGGCATGCTTCCCAGCCTGAATGACTTCAGCAGGAATACCATCTCCTCCGGGTGCTTTCCCGTGTGCAAGCATGTCAATGGCTGTGCTCAGTTCTTTTACAGAGGGTGTTTCGTCTAATTCGCACAAAACTGGAAGTGGTGGGAAGTTAGATAAAGCAGTTGGCGAGATGACATTTTCAATCTGATAAAGTTCTGCATAGTGCTCCACCCAACGCTCCATTTGCAGTGCACGATCACTAATGATTGAGCCATCTTTTGACTTAAGTGGGGCACACTTGCTGGTGTGAGGTCCAAAGGCTTTTTTCATGCCCTCGTAGAGTCCTCTGATGTTACCACAGTCGGCACAGGATTGGATGTTTTCACATAGGTCCTGCCAATATTTATTTGCGCACTGTCTTGCTATTCGTTGGGCATCGTTTCGAGTACATCTGAGTGCTTGTAAGTTGCCAGGGGTGGGCTCCTTCTTGTATTTTAGCATGGCTGCTCTCTTGTTTCTGGTGGCAGTTTCCATTTCTTGCAGACTTGCTTCAAACCAGTCTTCATTTTTCTTTGTTTTGTTGCCAAAGACCAGTGATGATGTTTGGTACATAGCATCACGTATGAGCGTCCAGGTTTTTTCTACCTCAGTCACTGAAAAGTTTTTGAAAGCTTCTTCTAATTTCTTTGTAAATTCGAAGCTAAGATCAGCATTCTTTGTGTTTGCAGTATTCAGGCGTGCTTTACTTTTTCCCTGTGATGAGTGAATCTTAGTAGGCCGTAGTCTTGTCCGGCAGGACACTAAAGTGTGATCAGTATCACAGTCCGCACTTTGAAAGCTACGTGTCAGCAGTATGTTTCCAATGTCTCTTTTCCGTGTCAGTATCATATCCAGCTGGTGCCAGTGTCCAGACCTAGGATGCCTCCATGAGACACAGTGCTGTGGTTTTGTCCTGAAATATGTGTTCGTAATGCAGAGCTTATGGTATGCGCAGAATTCAAGAAGTCTTTGCCCGTTCTCGTTCATCCTGCCTATTCCAAAAAGCCCAAGGCAGTCTGGCCAGGTAGTGTGGTCTGCGCCTACTCTTGCATTGAAGTCACCTAGAATGAAAATGTGATCTTTTTGAGGAATAGTCTCAATGGCTTCCTTTAGGTCTTCGTAGAACTTGTCTTTGTCCTCTTGGGGGGAACATAGTGTAGGGGCATAGGCACTAATTAGAGTGGCTTTTCCAGATGTAGTCATCATACTTATGCTTAGTAGCCTTTCCGAGCCACCAACTGGAGGTACAATTGTTGGAAGTAGACTGTTCTTGACAGCAAAGCCCACACCATGCCTTCGCGTCTCTTCCTGTGCTTTTCCTTTCCAAAAGAAAGTGTAATCAGCTTCACGGAGCATGCCGTCTTCGGCCAATCGGGTTTCTTGGAGAGCCGCAATGTCAATGCATAGTCTCTTCAGCTCGTTGTTAATGACTGCCGTTTTCCTTGCATCGTCGACCTGCCGTAGGTCATCTGTAAGACCAGGACACATTGTCCTGACGTTCCATGTCGCTAGTCGCATAATAGGAATTTTCTTTTTCATTTTTCTTCTTTTGTTGCTTGGTGCAAGTTTACAGCCTACTTGTCGTTTTATACTAAGCTCTAAGCACCCATTAGAGCAGGCAGGCTGTGGCGGATCAGCACCCAACTGTCTGGGGGCTGCCCAGGTTGAGGCGGGCGGTAGCTGATCAGTGAGGCACGAAGACCTCTCCCACCGTCAGAGACAACCCGTGGCGTCCATACATTACGCCAATCAAGTTGGACTTATAACCCGTAACTGTTGTCTCCCGTGTTTTTTTAGCCACTTTGCAGCAGCACCAGAGTGTCCTCTCCGGGGCGCATTCCTGGGCCTCAGATAAAGGGGTCATGGGTGGCCCATGCGTCATGATCCCTCTCTCGACCTTGCTGATGTGATCCAAAGGAACGCAGCGCATTACATTTGGCACCAACTCAGTTGCAGAAGCTGCCGGAGGGAATTCCGTAGCTGATACTCCCAACGCCTAAGGGGCTTCACTCCTGATTTTTCCTCGAGGTTGTCTCCTGAAGCCTTAGTACCGCAAGGCAGCGTGGGTTTGAAGTCAGAGTACCCCTCTCCTAGATGAATTGCCTTACTAGGCTGACGAGCTCCATCTGCCCGAAGCTCCTGGTTTCAAGGTTGTCATGGCCAGGGGTGTCAATGGGGATAAGCTCCCATTGTCTATAAAATACTCCTAAAGGCATGCGTCTCAGATAGCCTCTGACAACTAAGTCCAGCACCTGGCCTGCTCGTGTGGCTTAGATATTAAGCCCGGCGAAACTGCTCTTACTAACAGGTGAAGGGGTGAAGGCGGTTACCTGGCGCCACAAAACCAGGAAAAAAGAAATACATCTCATTAAATGTATTGAATAAGGACTTTGTTCAAGTGTTTAGTCACAAACCAGGCAGGACATATGTTATTATCACAATTTATGTTGTCATTATCATAACACATTTGACGCTATCATATCACTATCATGCCACTATCATGCCACTATCATGTCACTATCATGTCACTATCATGTCACTATCAAGTCACTATCATGTCACTATCATGTCACTATCTTGTCACTATCATGTCTCTATCATGTCACTATCATGACATTAACATGTCACTATCATGTCGCTATCATATCACTATCATGTCACTATAATTATATATATTTTATTGATCCATCCAAATGGAAATTCAGTTCGACTACATTTGACAACCTAAGCGCAACTACTGTACAATAACAATATAGTTCCAAATACGAACAACATTCACACACGAAACGCATACAAACTCATAAGCAGCACTTTATGAATTAGTTAGACTTCTAGACTTCTATGTACTTCTCGATGACGAAAGCTGATCTCGTAACACTCTGAACGATAGTGGAATAAAGGAGTTTTTAAATCTTTCTGTTTTAGTCCTAATGGAAAGAAGACGATCACTTCGTTCAGATCTTATGTAACAGTTGTTTAATGGGTGCTGGTTGTTTTTAAGAATCGTGAGTGATTTGGAAAGGCATCTTTCATATAAAAAGTTCTTCAAGAGATGGTAGCTGTGTTCGAGTGATATAAGATGCTTTTTTAATTAGTCTATCATGAAAGTATCGAGCCTCAAACTTCTCTTTTCACTTAATTTTCAAGTCACAAATAACTAAAAAAGAACCCTGCAATAAATGCCAGATAACTCAATACTGGATGATTTATCTCCTCTTTTATAAAATAAAAACCAGTAATATATTGATTACCAATAATTAATTAACTCGTTGGTTAATTGCCTGATTGATTTACGTGTTTTCATCGACTATGAATAATTGTACAAAGTTTCCACTTGATCCGAGAAGGAGAACTAGTAGAAATAACCTGTACACAAGTTGTATCGGACAGACAGCGTTAGTTAACATAAGCTTTGTAATATATAAGAACAGAGCTTTCAATGGTACACAAAAAAAATGAGTCCTGCTTTCTTCGAAAATATATACTAGTCACTATGTCGTAAATGGCTTTGACGTCAATTTTTTTCTAATAGGACTAATATCCTAGACCAGGGCTGGGCAACCTTTTTCAACCGAGGGCCGCATTAAAAAAATTTGGGGGCTAGGCGGGCCGCATATATATGTGCTTTGTTTGGAAATATTTAAGATGCACATACATTTCATGTACAAACAACAAATTACAATGCTTCCAATGAAAAGCATGATTCTGTCTTCAACTCTTCATTATAAATATTAGGAAAGGGTCACAGTCAATGTCCATCAAGGAACCTAACAATTTCTTCCTTTAGATTCCATTTTGATCTAATGACCATTTAGTGAATACTACAGTGTTACCGAACATCAGAATGTTTTAATTCCAAATCTTCACATACTTTTCGGAACTGCCAGTTGAGACCAGCCATGGATAATTGGAGGCGAAGTGAATTTGTTGGCCCCGAATAAAATAAGAATATACAAAATAAAGGGGAAAAAAATAAATTTTGCAATTTATTAAAGACCTAGTGTACTTCGAACAATAACATTGAGTACAAGTTTCGCTATTCCTTTTCTGCAATATCAAACTGTGGTTCCTGTGCGAGCCAATAAACAATCACAAACCTTAGCAACAACATACTTTGACTATGCCTAGGGACTGCTCTTGATTATATTTATACATTAATGACATGTATATAGCAGTTTGATAATTTTAATGTAGCTATGTGTAAAATTTCTAGTTACTAATTTATGGTTGGGATATTTTCTTTAATGTATTAAAAAAGTTGTTTTTCTCAGTCAAAGCTCCATCAGTTGTTACCCTTGCCATCCTGTACAAGCCAACCCAACTCTTTCAACATAGTTCTCCATAGCATTGAATAAATACTTGACAGGACTTATTTTTTTTACTGAATTTATATAGTATTGCTATTACATATATAGTATTGCTATTACATATAATCTTTTTTTTTGTTTTCAAAACTCTTTAGAAAGACGTTTGGAGACAATTTTTCTTTAGCCTCTTCATTACAAATGATAAGAATCCAAAGTTTCAATAATGTCTTTAGATATTTACAATGATTTATTTAGGTTTTCGCGGGCCGCATAAAACACTTCGGCGGGCCTCATGTGGCCCGCGGGCCGTATTTTGCCCACCCTTGTCTTAGACAGAATATTTGATCTATTTAGAGATGTGGTATAATATGACATTCTAATTTGGTGGTACAGATGCAGACACTAGAAACATAATTAGACAAAATTATAGACTAGAATACTGGATCTTGTTAGAGATATTGTATAGATATTTGTTGTGACACGGCTACTATGGGTGGTCAACCGTGAAACACGGTCAAGTGTTGGAGACCTGGGAGTTAGGGGACTTGCGGAAGTGACGTGTGTGTTACAAAGCAAACAGAAGGATATCATCTGGTAGAGTTGCTGTATGTTATGTTAACTGTACATATGTTCTATTAAATCAAATTTTATATAATTAAAGGAACACAATATTGTATACTAGTCGACCGGCGGCATACCATACGCCGCTATTTTGCTGGCATTGTAACATATGCGACCGTAGTGGTTCCCGCACTTTCTTTGGACCCGTGCTAATTTTTAGGTGTATAAATTATTAAATTGAACCATTTTATAACATGATATAACAGATTTCCCGTGGTCTCTTGATCTTGATTTAACCAGGAACCCCTAGATATCTCCTGAAATATTATTAAATATAGGCCTACGAAAAAGTCCTGGAAATAACCGGAAATTATTGAAATCTTTTGTAAAGTAAAAGTAAAGTAATTTGTGATATTAATTAAAGTACTTCTTCTAAAGTCAAACCTGAGAGTAGTATCTATCTGTGTATTGTCGTTCTAGTTTCAAGAGTCTTACGACCATAGACATAAATAAATATAGACTGGAAAAAGGAAGTAACTTTATGTAACTTGAAAAAATGTATATCCATTGTATTCGGATTTCCAAAATCTGACAAGTTGCACGATCTTCAATCTTAGAGATTAAACAAAACTACACTGCCTCCTCATTTACGCAGCATGGTGTGAAAGGAAAATGGTGTATCCAAATCCGCACTATTTTCATTCACAAAATAACATAGATAGCACATGGAATTATATTAAGATAGCATAAATAAATATAGACTGGAAAAAGGAAGTAATGGATTCAGTCCTTAACTTTGAATTAGTGAAATTAGGGATTTTTTCAGCAGAATGTCCAAATAAGCTAAAATTGAAAAAAAAAAAAGTTTCAGAACAAAAAATGAACATTATGATTAATTGACATTACAGTCACGCTAAGAGATAAAAAAAAACACACAAGTGAAAATATTGTAATACTTATATAGGTTATGGCTGAAATAGATATGAATACTTAACTTTTATACTGCTCATGCTGTATAGTAAAGCGCACTAATTTGCAAATCACAAATTTTCCCTTCATAAAACTCTATTATTTTCCAGTCTATATTGTAACGAATTTCACTTCTCAGGCCTTCTGCAAACACTGCTTAACATAAACACAGCACATCTAATACAAGAACTTAACGACAAGAGCTTCAATAACACAGTGGCGGTTTATTAACAAATACAACACCACAGCCAATACGACACAATTGGCTCCACTATCTACAAATGCTTAAACAAAACAACTGCCTAACTAACACAACAGAACATCTAATACAGCGCGTACATGCTACATTTTCAAAACCTTCTTCTTAACACCAGTCCTAACTGTCTCTATCTGGACTGGACTACATCTGTCTCTCCCTGTAACAAAACACACACATTCTAGTCCAAGCTTGGGTCATGCGCAGAGCACAGGTCACACTAGGTACAGTAGTTGGTTGACCTGTGTGACGCGCATAAAGTCTGTGTGCCAGTGGGTCTCACACATTAACCATTCAGTCCCCAACTGGAGTTGTAACAATATTTATTTATGTCTATGCTTACGACACAATATAATCTCTTCCAGCTTCCACTTTTTAAACCTCCCTTGCATTCACTACACAAATTCATTTTTATGAAACAAGAATGTGTGCATTGCAATAGTATGTACTTTATTTTATGTCTATAAATTGTGTTTAATCTCTAAGACTGAAGATCATGCAATTTTTAAATTTTTCATAAAATGGAAATCCGAATTCAATAGTAGATATATATACATGTTTTCAAGTTACATGAAGTTACATCCTTTTTCCAGTCTATATTTATTTATGTCTATGCTATTTCGTGAATGAAAATAGCGCGGATTGGTATACACCATTTACCATTCACACCATGCTGCGCTATGGGATCTTCCCTATTTACTTGTTGCTTATTTTTGCTTACTCGGCTGAACTTTTGAACTTGTCGACTTTGAGAATAATATATATAGATTGTCTCTAATACAAGATAGTGAGCATAATGTTCTAGAAAGTCTATTTGTTTGCACATTTCTAAGTGATTGCAAAACATTTTTTTTAAACCTGACCCTATTGTACGAAACCACTCCACTCATTAAAGCTTGTTTATGAAACTCACCCAGTTTTTATAATGTTGATAAGACATAATAGCTATTAAGGATTATCTGCTCAACTTGTTATATTACCTCAGGATATTTACTACTTATTACGGGACTGGTTAACAATTGTTAAGAGACATTTGTTTAAAATAAGCTGGTGAGGATGGTCGATCTTCTTTTTGTGGTAAAGTGTTTCAGATACCTGGCAAGACAATTTGATTCCTTTTTAAAAAAATATAACTAGATCTGTGAAGAAACGTTGAAATATAGTCTTTTATTGTTTATTTTATTATTCGTTTACTGCTTATACTTTTTTTTACCTTAATTTTCATACGATTTATTGTTGTTGTTTTTACGACTTATTATTAGTGTATAGTCATTAAAAAAAAAACATTTAGATTTAGCTTACGATAATATTGTGCGTGTATAATCACAGCCGGTATACAATTATACATACTAGTTGACCGGCGGCATAGCATACGCCGCTATTTACCAGGGCCGGCGACCGCAGTGGGGCCCGCATTTCATAGGACCCGCAATTTTATAGGACCCGCTCTAATTTAAAGTGTAAAAATTAATAAATTAAGCCATTTTATTACTTACAACTGATTCCCCGCGCCATCCTGTCGATTTAACATCCCTATAATTATTTGTCTGATTTCTTTTAAAGCAATAGCTTAACAAACACATTTTTAACAAAATATAGTCATTTATAACGCTGTTAACCATCAAGCTGTAAGGGAAATATGTCTTTGGCATATGATTGAACACAAACTGCAATTACAAACACAATAGCACACTACAGACTGAAAAGATAAAATATAATTTTTAAAAAGTCGAAGAACAAAACTCCACTTGTCTCTCTAACCTTGCTAATGCTTTTTTTTTTTCCACCACAATTGTTCACAAATACTCGTATTAAAGGTCTTTTGCAAGTCAATGGATTTTTTTTTTTTAAAGAATTATAGAGTATATGCGCTCCAGAAAATCTTCTCTTTGACTATTAAATACATAAATAATTCGAGTTTTAAATATGGTTCTAATTTTTCGCATTATAAAATAAGTAAAGCCAATGCGTTAGAAAAATGATTAATGGAGCTAAAAATAGATTATTTGTTGTTGTTGCATGTTGCCCGTCTGACCTAGTTCTTTGAGAAATATAATATAGATTCTAAAAAAAGTCTTTGAAACGGTTTGGAAGATCTTAAATACGTGAAAATTATTTTTATTCCCGCTCCTGTACTCTGTAGTTGGCCTCCTTCAGTCGTAGGACGACTATGGTTCATCTCGAACATTTTTCCATGTGACTGTGGAGTCCAATTTGGAGAGACACTCCCGTCCACATATATGCATGTTTTCGTGTGGCACACTTTTCTTCCAAAGCTGAGGCCCATTTTTTATTTTCGCTGTCCGTAGCTTTCTTGGTCACCGTCTTTCTCTAACTAGTTTGTCTAGGGCTAAGTCTTCCCAATGGTCAGTCTCAATGTTCACTGTCTTTAGGTCCTCAGTATTGCACACTCTCTTTTGCCATGTCATTTTTAAGATCCTTCGGAGGCAGCGCGTGGGATGAGTTTAGCTTTCACTCTTTCGTTGTGTAGGTAGTCTAAGACATAAGCGTACTCAGAACGCAGGCCTTTAATTTTGGTCGTTGTTGTGAGCTTCCGGTTTTCCCAAACTCTTGGTCGGAGTTTAGTGAAAGTCAATACAGCCTTCTCTAAAGCATATCTCTTACGGGAGTGGTTCTGATTTTAGTTTTCGAATTTAGTCTGGCAATATCGGCCATCAAATCTAGAATGGAGATAGATGCCTTTGGTGGATTTGTCAAACGCGTGGTGGATTAGCAGTGAAAAGCGTATTTCAAAAAGGGTTGGAGCCAGGACACATCCTTGTTTAACTCCACTATTTATACAAGTTCTCCGTAAAGCTGCCATTATTTAATTTTATTTTTCAGATTTTTAGACTAAGTAGAATTTATTAGATTCTGCACCAACTTAAGCAAATTTAAATCAAAAGGAGGTTTAGATAAAATTTAAAAATATCATTTGATTTAAATATTATGTAGGATAAAAAGGTAGACATTTTATGTCACTTAGTTATGTGTCTTAATTATTTAGTTTGCAAAAAGTGTTTGAGATGTAATTTAGTATGAATATTAAGCTAATGAAGACGTCATCGGACGTCGCT
>JADKLZ010026247.1:0-16602 GCA_021533235.1 Biomphalaria straminea | reverse complement strand
TGTGTGTGTGTGTGTGTACATAATTAATCTTTATTAGCTTCATTGTTTCCGAAGGCCTTCATTGTGCCCTAGAATATGTTCTTCCTGGAGTTAGTGGAAAAATTGTAGAGTCTCCCCCTTGGCCGCAAGGGGGTTTGGGTGAGCGGCGAGAGCTCCCCCAGTGCGGGGCGAAGCCCTGCCGCCAAGCACTATTTCCGGTATTTAATGCCAACAAAATACATATTCTGAGGTATCTATGGTGCATTATCTTGCTGTTAAAAAGTTTTATTTCAAAAACCTTATGGGCTATTCTTAATGACTTAGACCCTCCCGCACATTTGACGGCAAGATGTTTCCACAAAAATCTGTGACTGTCAATTTTTGAAGCCTCTTCCCACCTGCTCTGAGGACTCCAAGTTGTACTTGGATGTCATGGCAACTTTTATTAGGCTGTAATTTATTTTGTCGGAGAACATGTCTCGCTAACCTCAATCGGCGCTCTGTCACAACCTTACTAAGGGGTCGACTCCTAGTTCGGCATAGGATTTCCTTGATTTAGACCCGATCTCTAAAACTAAGTCCTAAAATCTGTCTTAGGCATCTTGTTGAGCTACATTTTTTTTTAATTTCGCAGTCGACTATTCACTGCACTTTATTAATGGAGCCCAGCCACTGGTAGAAATGTGTAGCCTCTCTTGACTAGGCTTAAATAGGGTGTCTGTGGTTTGATAAAGATTTTATATCGAAAAGGAAATTTTTATCGTCAAAATAATTTTTGAAACAAATTTAAAACCCCATAGCTACGCTCATACATTTTGGTGAATTTAGTTTGCTTTAGAATAATGTATTTTCAACCTCAAAGCTCTCGGTAGGTGGATTTTAAACTCAAAACCATCCGTAGGAGGTTTAAACTTTTAAAAAAACTCTCTGGAGGAGGGGATTTAAACTCTACATTCCATTGGGTTGGCTACGCTCATAGAATTTTGAGTGTGTAATTTGCTTTTAATATTTAAAAGGGGGTTAAAACTCAAAAACCCCTTTGGCAACGCTCATAGCATTTAATTTGCTTTTTTTATATTGAAGAGGTATTTTTTAGCTTCAAATACCGCTGGAGGGGAGTTTAAAGTCAAAACCCTTTTTGGCATCGCTCATATAATTTTGAGTGTGTAATTTGCTTTTTTTTTTTTTTTTTCAAATTGAAGAGATATTTTTTAGCTTCAAACCCCGCTGAAGGAGGGTATAAACTCCAAACCCACTATGGCTACGCTCAAAGTATTTTAGTGTGTAATTTCCTTTGCTTATATTGAAGAAGTATTTTTTGTGTGCTTTAAACTCCGCTGAAGAGGGGTTTAAACTCAACCCACCCCCTTTGGCTACGCTCATAGCATTTTGAGTGTGTAATTATTTTTGTTATAAGAGGTTTAAAACTTAAAACCCCTTTGGCTGCGCACATAGAATTTTGAGTGTGTAATTTGCTTTTAAAATATTGAAGAGGGGGTTTTAAACGGCCAGCCCCGCTGGAGGGGGGGGCGTTAAACACTAAACCCCTCTTGGCTACGCTCATAGAAGCCGGTGACTGATGTATAGATAGTCTTACATTAAAGAAGGGGTTTTATCGAAAATTTCTAAGGGGGTTTTAAAATCCCCCCCCTTTAGCTATGCTCTTGGAATTTCGAAATTGTCGTTTATATTTTTTTTTTTTGTTTTGTTCTATAGAAAAGGGGGGTTCAACTGCAAAACCCCCTGTTAGAGGGTTTTAAACAAGTTAACAAAATCTAATAAAAAAATTAGTAAGTAACTTCCGACCCCCCCCCCCCTTTCGACTCCCCCCCCCCGGCTACGCCCATGGCATGTTCAATATTTTCAAATAAGCTTTCCCATTTCTCCAGGCAAGCAAAAGAGTGAGTAAGTACTGTGACTCTCGTCTCAAAGTGAGTGAGTACTGTGACTCTCGTCTCAAAGTGGAACATATTCTTATTGATTGCCCCAGATACCAGGATATTAGGGGAAAATATTGTAGAGCGCATACTTAAAAACACGGTTCGATAGTGTCGACCTGGGAAGGTACTGGGCTTTGTCCGGGAGGTCGCTAAGACTGATGATCGTGTCAGATTTCGGAAATCCGAATTTAATAGTGTTACATCTCCAGTGGCGAACTGAATGTGTATATGTGTGAGACCCACTGATACAAGCTTAGGCGACGAAGGCGGGTCACAGGTCAACGGCTGGCCCTGGTGTGACCTGTACCTGTGCTCATGTGTTCTTGAGCTTGGACGGACTAGAGTTAGTGTTGCAGTCCAGTGCGAAGCAGAGTGGACTGGTGTTATGAACAGGCTTTGAAAATGTAGATATACGCTCTAGATGCTTGTTGTGTTAGTTAGGCAGTTATATTGTTCTTAAGCATTTGTAGTTAGTGGAGCCAATTGTGTCGTATTGGCTGTGGTGTATTTGTTATTAAACCTCTACTGTGTTTTTGAAGCTCTTGTTGTTAAGTTCTTGTGTTAGATGTGTTGTGTTTATGTTAAGCAGTGTTTGCAGAAGGCCTGAGAAGTGAAGTTCGTTACATTGGTGTCAGAAGTGAGGATTTCTAATGGCTTCTGTGAAACTGCTTAGTGAACTTAATCTAAAAGAACTTAGACAAGAGCTTCGTGAAAGAGGTCTACAGCTTAATGGGAACAAAGAAACACTAACAACACGTCTCAGAGAAGCGCTGCTGGAAGAAGATGAAGAACCGGACTCGTATCTATTTGAAATCAAACCAGATGTCAGAGTGCTCATGTGTGCCGTGAGTGAACAGATGAGCTCGCTCCAGGTACAGTTAATTACGACGCTGAAAAATGTCTACAAAACGTTTGGTACCATGCAGAACCCGACAGACGAGTCGATTGGCTCAAACAACAAGAAGCCTGACGTTTGCTGTGACAACGATGAGCACAGATCTGATATGAGAACCTCAACTAACCAGACAGATCAAGACAACGTTGGGTCTGAGTCCAAGCCTGTTGCTGTGGACCTTAAAGACTTCTGTCTATCTGTCTGTGTCAACGAGAGGAACTCTAAGCATGATTACTACACTCGTGCGTTTGACAAGAACTGTACGAACGTAGCATCACAAGAAGACCGTGAATGCCAAGAAACACACCAACAAGGTCTGGACTTAACAAAAGATTGTCCAGCTGTCAGGGTCAGCGCGACAAGCCCTGGTGATAATCAAGGAAACATAAAAGAATCTGATGTTGACGTTGATGGACCTTTGCACGTTGAATGTTATCAACCTGCACCACAGTCGAGTCATTCAGACTCGGATGAAGGTACTGACGTGTTTGACAACTTGCCTTCATGTGGACATGCAGCTCATTCGCAAAGCATCCATCGAAGAAGAATTCTGAAGCAGCTTGTTAGATCATCAGTCTTGATGACTACAGCTAACAAATGCACTAGTTTCCTATGTGCTAAGTTGCTGCCATCAGCATTTCTCAACCTAAGTAAGACCAACTGGTGCAGGAGAAAGAGACATTCACTCGGTGGAACGCTGATGGCTTCATCAAGATGGCAGTATAAGCCGACTGCCCCTCCCACAGATAGACCCCCACCTGCAACGATGAACCTTCACAGCCCATGTTGTGAGTTAGATTTTGTCCGGGACGGACAAATCTAAGAAGGGGGCAATGTTACATCTCCAGTGGCGAACTGAATGTGTATATGTGTGAGACCCACTGATACAAGCTTAGGCGACGAAGGCGGGACACAGGTCAACGGCTGGCCCTGGTGTGACCTGTACCTGTGCTCATGTGTTCTTGAGCTCGGACGGACTAGAGTTAGTGTTGCAGTCCAGTACGAAGCAGAGTGGACTGGTGTTATGAACAGGCTTTGAAAATGTAGATATACGCTCTAGATGCTTATTGTGTTAGTTAGGCAGTTATATTGTTCTTAAGCATTTGTAGTTAGTGGAGCCAATTGTGTCGTATTAGCTGTGGTGTATTTGTTATTAAACCTCCACTGTGTTTTTGAAGCTCTTGTTGTTAAGTTCTTGTGTTAGATGTGTTGTGTTTATGTTAAGCAGTGTTTGCAGAAGTCCCGAGAAGTGAAGTTCGTTACAATAGATATACATTTTTTCAAGTTACATAAAAGTTACTTTCTGTTTCCAGTCTATATTTATGTATGTCTATGGTCATTAGATATTTAATATAGCTCTGGAATGAAAAACATATTTTAAATTTTAATAGGTGGCTGAATCTAAATATAAAATAGACGGTGGTGTTAATTTTCATTTTTTTTCTTCTTTTCTCGTGGAACTTATATTGCCTATATGTCTTTTATTTAACATTTTATGTAATGACACCATGAAGCCACCTAAGCTGGAGGTTCGATGGAGACAAAGCCACCCTGATAAGATTTGAAAAACTATTGAACACTCCATGGTTAAGATAAGAAAAGATTTACAAGTGACAAAATATTTGTTTTCAAATTTCAAGGAAAATATAATGGTTTACTGTGTCTTAAAATATATTGCAAAATTATGAAAAAACATACAATTGGCGAAAAAAAAGAATGATTTAGCCAGCCGCTAAAGTTTTTAAAACTATTTTGTACACAAACCTGCATCTGACATTTGCTAAGAAGTCTTCTAAGCAACAAATAGTTCAAAGGTCTATACATGAACCGAGTTGTGCCTGTTAAGAAGCATTTTTCGGGCACATGTTCGATTATTTACGGATAAAGAAATTCAAGACAAAATTTCGTTTTGTGAAAACTGATAATTGACTATAAAGTCAAACACATTTGATGTTTTGAAGGTATCGTTCGAAGAAAAAGTAAGCCCTGTAACTATTATATCAGTAGCAACAAATGGAGCAGTAGTAGATCTTGATTGCAGGAATATCTTCAATTTGTTATTAATGCAGTTATGAGAAACTAAATACGGAATTACTTGTTTAAATGTGAAGAGAAAATGACAAGAACATTCATCAGTTGAGAGGATTTAAGCCTCTCAAGTCCTCACTCAAATGGAGTTTGATGAATGAATGAAAAAATGTAAAAAAAAAAAATTAATAAAGTATGAAACAGTGATTCTCATAATGTTTTTTAGTGGCTCCCCTTAAATCATAAGAAAATCACTTTGTGTCTCTCCTCAAAGCGAACTAGAGTGTATGGGGAGATAATTACAGTTTAAAGAAAAAAAAAGGCGCACAATTATCTGCACTCAAAATATTTATTTCTATGGAGTTGAGATTAACTACTACAAAATTTTCAACAGCCAAAACATCAGCAGCAACAATAGCAACAAAAATAACAGCAACAAAAACATCGAAAACCATCATAACAACAAAATAATAATAAAAGATACAAAGAAAAAAAACAACAATAACATAAACATAAACAACAATAATAGTTTTACAATAACAAAACGATCAAAATACAACCAAAGAGTTAAAAGTAGAGACTTATGACTTTAATAAACTCAAGGGTTAACTAAATGTGTGACACTTTAGGGCCGACTACAATTAATCTTATTGACACCGAAAGGAGACAGCCGGTAGTAGCTTTCTGTTGTCTGTCTGGTCGACCGTTCGAATGTTACGCTTAGATCACAAAAATTAGATAAGATATTGAAAATCCCGACATCAATGATATTTTAGATTTTGTAAAGTTTTTGTTAGTGTGTGCTGCATGAGGAAATTTATGAATCCCTGATTCTTACGCTGCTCATGGAATTAAAAGAATTGAAATACGTTTTTTAATTCATCCTAAAATTTCGAAATATTTTCATTCAAGTTCTAGCATAAACAGCCATACAAATTCTTTAAGAAATAGACTTTTGTTAATCAAAGCGTTTACATTTGCGTTGTTAAATATTCCTCTGCTTCAGGTGCTCTTAAACATGAATTAATTATAGTAAATAAATAAAAATCGGGCATGTTCCTGAACTCTATTATAATTCTAATACTGTGTTTTCTGTATAAACGTGTTATATATTAACAAACGAACTCGCACACAAAAATACCCCTCTTAATACACTTTGATGATAATAATCTACTTTTAACGTTTTCGTTCGTCAGATAAAAAATAACCTCTTACAGGTTTATTATTGCTTTCCAGCTAGGCTACAGAGGCTTTGTAAACCTCCAAATGTGCAGAAAAGCAAGACGGCAACGTAATTTTAAAACTTAATATGTCCTTTTTACAAAGTTAGCTTAAACTGTACGAATTCTACAACGACCTTGTCACAGCTGAAGTTGCCCTCTTGATAGGTTACAATGACCTTATAGATCACTTAACGAAGAAAACGGGAATTGCTTGGCGCCGAGACCTCCATTGGTGCATACTCAAAATTGGTTTCATTAAGAACTTTTTCTGCTATACAAACAATTTTAAGGAAGCAAAATATATTTAAACGGAAATATTGTTGTATAAATATTTATGTTTTGTTTATTTTTTTTTAATTACATTATTAAAACCATTATGCACTCTATTGTATGTTTGTGTATGGGGTAGATATGCAGTTCTTCTTTTGGTCAATAGCAATTAAAGGAGGTCACAGATCTATTATGGATCGCCAGCTACAAATACTTATCGATGGTCCCGGGTTCAAACCCTGCCCACTCCCATTCACCGTCGTCCTGCAAGGGTTTGGACTAGGAAGTCTTCAATTCAATTCTGAAGGAACATTCGAAACATTGAAAACATTTTACAAACAAACATGCAGCTATGTTAAAGGTTAGCTCCTTCCTTAGGTTATGAAAAAGTCGACTAAAAAAATAGTAAATGAAATGCTTAAGGAAGATAATGTTCCTAAATACAAAACAAGATTATTAGTTAAAAAGTCTAAAATATATCAATGGGTCTTAATATTTAAGTAGACATAATCTATTATACTGCAAAATGAAAGTTTGTTCTTCTTTTTATTTTTTCGTACTTCAGTACCGTGTCCATTAACTGTTTTGAAAGTTAAACTAGTCGATGGCATTAAACCTTATTGAAGCTACGATAAAAAAGGAATATATAAATAAATTTCTTTGCTAATCTATATGTACATACCATTTCTCAAACTTTGTATGGATCAAAGCTATGTTTTTTGTAAGAGACTTACAATATTTATTTAAAAAAAAAGAATAAATAATTTTTTTCATGAATGCATTTAAAAATCTATGTACACTCATCCCAAAGGCGATCTACAGTTGACAGACATGTAATCGCTCGGATGGGTTTTAAAGAGTCACTGAGATTTTGTTAAAAATCGAGAAATCCTATTTTTGAAAGAGTCGTCGACCAATTAGAGATGTTGTGACCGAGCCTCGCATGAGACCTGCGCGCGTCTCATTACCACGGAACTTAGAACAAAGAAAAAAAAAAGAGGGACGTCCTTGTTGGCGATACCCATTCACAAATTAACTTAGGGCACTGAATATCAGTTGAGATGAAGCTCCAAACATCCTTCTCGTACTGCGCGAGAGAGTCTAAATCTAACATTTTGAACAATAGATCACTAACGATGAATGAAATATAGTACTATTGACGTACGCTAACATTTTTATTGAAATAAATTTTCTAGATTGGTTTCAATGGTACAAATTTACGTAGTGCCCAAAACGTTTAGTAATTCTTTTCTCTTTTGCACTAAGGAATTTGAATGTATCTACATCAGTGTTTCTTAAACTGCGGTCCGCTGACCAGCCATGGCGTCCTGAAAACGACCTTAAGAGGTGCACTGAAAGATAAAAATTTTTATCACTTAAAAATAACCTTTTCGCTAAAAGCCAGTTTATCCAATCGGAATTTTCGTATAATAATTAACTCGCCTATCATTACAAGTGTAAGTAGGGATAAGGATAATAACTAAAAATTAAGAGTTTGTATTTTTAAAAAAATTCGTTTTTGCATTTTATTCATTCTTAATACGTAAAGAATTACTTTACGAGCATTATATGTATCGAAGTCATACAATATATCATAAAAATTCTATATTCTTCATAGATCACGCTCAATAGCAAGAATTACCAAATTTTTCAATCCATGATAATTGTTGACCTCTAGTAATTTTTCATTTCTATCACGCGAGAAGCTTATTTCACCAGATCCCACAATTATTGCATAATGCCGTTTTTTTATCGCGTGTGCGATTGGCGTTTTCCATATTGAATAGCACGCGAAAATTACAATTTTTGTCGATATGTTTCACGAAATTTGTATGAATTTTCAAAAGATATTAATAATTTTCGGAGATTTCTAGGATTTTTAAAATATATTTTTGCAATTTCAGGAGATCTGTTTATTCAGAAGACATCAGGAAATCTTTTTTAAGTTATAAAATGGTTTCATTTAATAATTTACTCCTAGAATAAGCGCGGGTCTTATGAAAGTGGGGAACCACTGCGGTCGCATAGGTTGTCAAAGGCGGCCCAGCTAAATAGCGCAGTATATCGAGTAGTATTTTATTTAAAATGCTTTTTTTTTTCGTTAGCGTATGTTAACTTAAAATGTAATT
Organism: Biomphalaria straminea; assembly: GCA_021533235.1. Classification (NCBI taxonomy): domain Eukaryota; kingdom Metazoa; phylum Mollusca; class Gastropoda; family Planorbidae; genus Biomphalaria; species Biomphalaria straminea. Next base: position 8,138 of record JADKLZ010026247.1, on the reverse strand, counting down.
AACATATTCAGATATGGACCATGGGCCGTGGTTTAGATATTCTTTCTACAATTGAGAATCGAAAATTAAGAGATTAGCTTTTTTATTATCTTTTTTTTTTTGTTGTAAGCCATCAAGAATGATGAATATATATTTATAAATGTGAATATTTAGGGGGGGGGGATAATAGACTAATAAAACGATTATAATTATAATTTACGGTAAAAAAATCGCGAACATATATTTATTTATTAATTTCATTAATATGAACGCCTTATCATTTAAGGCCACATTTAATAACATAATCATTTATTTAGAGCTGCTTCGGACTTTAGTGAGAGAACATCGATCATTGACATAGACTCGAACTGTGGACCTTTACGGAAGAATTATCTCTCAAATTTTTGTAACAGCCTGAACCTTTGTTCTTCACTTGTTCTTGTGCTCGTCATTGCAAGTAACTCAAATAATACGCAAGTACTCAAACATCTAAGTTATTGTCCAGGTCAGAAATACAACTGTAACGAAGAAAACTTATTACACCAGATCTACATTTTAATATAAGAAAAGAAAATATATGTATAATGCAATTGGTAAAAGATTAAGAAATAGTTATCTTATCAATTGCTGTATTTTTTTAAAGTCATCTAAATATTACAATAAAACTGCACTTCATATATATCTAGAAATGTAGAATTTTTAATAGCAACTTCTGTCTTACAATTTATCTAGTGTTTAGAATTATTCGGAAGCTTATGTACACCAACATTTTCTGTCTTAAGTTATGATTAAGAATCTTACATTCTGGATATCAAGGAGATGTCAATAAAGAGCTTTTTTTTTCAGTTTTTTATTAATCAGAAATGTCTGTGTTCATTTAATTTCCATGTCACGTGTTAAGACCACGAAAAAAAAAAGTTGACACACTTTAGTAAAGGCAGAAGTGATAATGTTTCAGTTCATGTAAATTATTTCTTCTTCTATATACATTGTAGATAATTTTAATTTGATAAATAGCATTGGATTTTTTGAACAGATTGCATTTTCAAAATATTACGGATTACACAGTTTTAGAAAATACTAAAAAGTATTCATCATCCAATCCTATTTTAAAATTAAGCAGTAATGTAATTGCAATAAATTGTAGTTTTTTGGTTAACACTGTAAATAGAGTTTAGTTTTTTTTTAATCAGTCTGTTGGATCGTTGGGGCATCACACGTGATCTGTTGACTGTCACTTTCTATTTAATTCTATTTTTTTCACCATCATGATCAAGATTCATATTTTCTCATTTTGAAGCAATCTTTCATATTTTTGTGTGACAGGGTTGCTTTATTATTTTTTTACAATTCCTCTTTTCAGGTCGCACATTCATGGGCGAAAACAGATTGGTGGACACAAAGGTATACAACTATTCTTCTAGAAATTTAACTATTCTATTATTTATCACAGCCACGGGAAACACTGTATTCCTCACTAATCTTCGGACTCGAAGACAAGCCTATTCTTTTACCTTTACGTTTACGCATCCCTTAGTCTGATGCACAGTTGGGGCACCAAGTAAGATTTGTTGACCGTCTTTCTTCATTCCTCTCTGTCCTGCCTTTTTTCCTGCTACTGTTCTTTAAAGGAAAGTCGTTGCGAGCCCTGAAAATCTCTTTTTATATGGTAATATAATTTTAGCTTGCGTTTTTTTTTTACTGTAACTAGCAGGTCATCATGTGGTCAAAATCGCTTTAGTAACCCTGTCTTTAATTTCTTGGTTTGTGATGCGGTCTTTGAATGTGATGCCTAGGATTCTTCTGTAGCATCTCAATTCTATTGCTAGGGTCCTTCTCTCTATATCTAAGTCAGCTAACTGAGAGCACTGTTGAATTATACCTTTGAGAAAATAATTATTAGCTTTTTGAAGCCTGAATTCAACGTGTTTATGTCTGATTGATTACTTAATAGTAGTAGTTGCTCTTCCGAAAAGTTTAATAACAAAATAATTAAACTGATATACTTGATATAATTTTTGAAGACTAATTGATGTTTATTTACACAATGAAGATAACTGTGATATCTGTAAATCCGTGGATATTAAAAAGCAGTCCGTTTGTTGTTTTTCTTGCTTCAAGACCAAACAATATTCTTTGTTTGAATAGACTATAGATGTAAAGGTCATCTGATTCTGTGGCCTAAGCTAACGAGTGTGTCATGTGGCCAGCACAACGACCAACCGCCTTGATTGGGTACCAACTAATGTCAGGTACCCATTAGAGCTGGGTGGAATTATAGGCGCCCAAGGATCCCTAAATAAAATCCCAGTCTTCACCAGGATTCGAACCCAGGACCTCCGATTCAGAAGAGAAGCTCTTTACCGCTCGGCCACCGCGCTTCCTATCTTTTAAAATATAAATACAATAAATATAGGTGAGGGCCACACACATAAATAGATGAAAGGTTTTGGTTATCTGCTAAGTTTACTCACATCGAATTGGTTATTTCACAATTTAAGATCATTCACAGCTAACAATTAAAGCTCAATATCACTGCGAAGATCTTCATATGATAGATGCTGTGGGTAGGGTAGGGGTTTATCTGGTAGAAGACTCCCATGCTGAATTATAAACAAGATTTAAATAAATATAAATTAACATAACTCAGTATCTTCTGAATCTAAACGTGTATTTTATATTTTTGATTCTTTTCAAAAGTCTATTCAAACATTTTTTTTCTACCATTGTTTAAAACTTACACTTAGAAATAGATACGAGCAATGTACCTTTGAGATAATCAACATATCTTGTTTTACTATAATTATAAATAGATGTACTATTGAATATAAAATATTTAGGCACCAGGAAATATAGGCACCCGGAAATTTATGCACCCGGATAATTATGAACCCGGAAATTCAGGCAAAGATAATAAGGCACTTTTTGACAGGTGCCTAAATTTCCGGGTGCCTAAATGTCCGGTGCTTAAATATCCGGTGCCTAAATTTTCTAAATTCGTTGTCTATGTATATGTAGTATGTAGTCCTGAGAGCGTTTGCTGGAGACCGTCGTCAACTACTCGTGCTATTGATCAACAACATTGAGACTGCTAAAGTTTTACTGACAAGCGTCCAAACTTGTATTTCACCCTCTCATGTTTGGTCCTCTAGTTGTTCAAGCACAAGATACGGAACATCAAAACATTTTTCTTAGTTCACTGTCTTCAACTCCGAGTTCTAAATATTCTAAAAGTTAGTTATAATCAATATAATCTAGCAATGCTAATTTATTTCTTTAGACTGTAGCAGTTTTTTTTCCTTAATCCAATAGTTGTCAAAGAATGAAAAGAAACACATTTTTAAAGAGAGATAATAGACATATAAAGGAAACCAAAAATGATTAGATTAAGTCCGATTCCATATTGAGATATAATATCATCAATATTTATAAGTATACACATTTGATAACTAAATTAAAATATATTAAACTACAAATTGTTATTCTTTGAAGTAAGTTGGTAATATTTGAGAATGGATTCTAAACATATGTATATATATATTTCTCAAAAGACAAGTTCAAAAGTTCAAACAAAAACAAGCAATAACAACGACTACAGATAAATAAAATACACCAAATGGCGCAGCACGCGGTGACAATGGATATTGATGCATATTTATCCGCACTATTTTGTGAATGAAATTGGTGTTAATATAATTCTCTTCTTCTCAATTTTTATCATAATATTAAAAGTATTTCCAGAATATTGTGTCGTAAGACTATTGAAACTAGAACAACAATACACTGATAGAGTATACTCTCAGGTTTCACTTTAGAAAGTACTTTAATTAATATCACAAATTACGCACATTCGTTCATCAGACATGATTACGAAAGGTAACTCATCTCTCTATTCCTAGATCAGTAGATCTAGATCTAGATCTAAAACTCGAATTCAACTCTAAGATTATTGAACTTATCTTCGCAGAGATAGTTTTATGCTTTAGCACATGAAAATACTAATTATAGTCCATTTAATCAATTTAACATGCAAATTTGTTTTTCTAAAGCATTGTTACATGAGTGCAACTCTATTCTTAATATCGTGTAAATTAAGGTCAATTAGCCATTTTATAGCTCCATTCATAGTATTTTTTTATTCATGAATTCACTTATAATAAGTAAATGGGAAGATCCCATTGCGCAGCATGATGTGAATGAAATGGTGTATCCAAATCCGCTCTATTTTCATTCACAAAATAGCATAGACATAAATAAATATAGAATTAACTTCATGTAACTTGATTTAAAATTTATACACCTAAAAAATAAGCAAGGGTCCAATGAAAGTGCAGGACCCACTGCGGTCGCATATGTTGCAGTGCCTAAGACCTGCCCTGGAAAATAGCGGCGTATGCTATGCCGCCGGTCGACTAGTTGTAAATATTTATGAAAAATTAGCCAGAAATTTGTGTTAAGTTTCTATTCCTTATCTAAACATATCATTCCAGAAACCTTTTCTACCCACCCATCCCGCTCCAAGGCGCCCTAATCTATGAAGAGCTGTGCTCAAAAAGACTTGCATTTTTTTAAATATTTTCCATTGAATCAAACAATATTGAACTTTCGTAGCATTTTGATCGTCTAATTTTAGTATGCCGAATAAATGATGGCATATAGCGTTAAAGGAAACTACAACGAATTTCTCTAGGGAGAAGTAAGAACCACAATCATGTCTCACTCATCATTCTCTCCCCACTTCTCTCTCTCTCAATCCCTTACATGTCCCAGTGTTCAATGTTTACACTCCCTTATAAGAGATACAATGTTTTGCGACGTTTCATATTAAAGTTAGTAGTTGTCCTTAGAATGCAAAGTCACTGTAGTTATAAGTTTAAAACAAAGTTTCTGAAACCCTTACTGGTCCCCCTACCTTTTTTCCCCTCTCTTACTAGTAGCATTTGCTTACATTGTAGGCTTTCGAAAGGCATTATCATTTGATCTATTACGGATTATTTCTTGTAATAAGATGTTAAATGGAACAAGGTCTCTGTTATCCACCATGAGCATTATTGTATTGACTGATTGAATGCGACCTAAGTGCCGATCTTTGGACTTCGGTCCAAAGTTTATCATCAGAATACAATGTAGAAACATTTTTTTTTCTTTTACTTCTCGAGAAAGTGCACTTTAAATTTGAAAAAAAAAAAAAACAACTAATTGTTAAAAGGGAGATAATGAAACTGTCTATATCTAATCAATAACTATAACAAATTTTGAATTATAAAATAAATTTGTTTTACGGTATTTAAGACCACAAAATGTACTATATAGTGAAATAACAAGTTTGGTTCAAGTTAATCATTATATTTTTATTACTTTTCTTTTAAATAAGTGATTGCGTTGTACTTTATTTGAGTTATTACAAAGGATGAATAAATAATATTAATTTCAAATCATTTACTTTGATACATATGAAAATTCATTTCTTTTGTAACTCTTTGAATGCCTTTAACAAATAAGGCTGCATAACAATGTAAAGTTTCACTTTGCCTTTTTTCTCTCATGTCATCCTGGTACCAGGTTGTCGTAAAATTTGTTTTCCAAAAGAGCCAAAATGAATTAAACAGTCAAAGTTTGAATCAAAGAGCCATTGTTTAAAAAAACACGTTACGAGATACATTTTTTACGGAAATAATAAGGATTGATTACAATGTTGAGCATATCTTTGATAAATATGTCTTAATTTTGTTAATGTGTATCAAAAAATGTATCATACTTAGGCCTATAGAAAGCTAATATTTACTTAAAGACAAAATATAATAAACTGAATAATATTAAAGGTATCCTTCATAAAAAAGAACCTCCTAATACTGCAGTGATGTTAAAAATGGCTATGTCTTTAATTGGAATGTTAGGATAGATGCATTGCTTTTAGGCACAATTTCAATCTCTCGTCGATAATTCGATTTTTTACATAACTCTAGATAAGTTCATTCTGAATTGTAAAATTCTATGTAGGACCCAAATAAGAAAAGTAAAAAAAAACTAGTCTCTTCATTGGATCTTAGGATTCAGAACTGTCAGTGGTAACAATAAAATCTTTTCTCTCCAAATCTTTCAGAACAATTGATATGTACATTTCATTCATATTTATTTCCTCCAATTCTGTGGTATTTTACGTCTCTAGAGTCAATTCTTTTTCCCTTTGCAACTTCTTGTGTGGCTAAAGAGGTCAATCCTTGATACACAGCTGCGGTTGAAGGTTGGGCATATAAAAACAGACGCAGCTGCATTTTCAGCTTTCTTTCTGCTTCTGTTGTGTATGTCATCTGCAATCCGAGACCCTTCTCTTATGCTCTCTCTCCATGTGGATCCATCCAGTGCTACTTTTTCCCAGCTGCTAGTGTCGATTTTAAAAAGCTTCATGTCGCGTTTGCATACATCTGTAAAAGTGGGCGACCAGCGGCTCTCCAGCCTTCAATACGATCGCCATATATACTATCCTGTGGAAATCGACCTACTGGCATTCTACGAACGTGGCCTAGCTAAACAAGGCGTCTGCTGCTGATAACAGAGAGGATGTCCTGGCAACCTTCTATTCGTAGCACTTCCTCATTGTTTATCTTATCTTGCCACCTTAAAGAGGTATATTTTAGCTTCCAACCCCGCTTATGGGGGGGGGGGGGTTAAACTCAAAACCCCTTTTGATTGTTTACTTTTCTATTTTATTATTGTGGACTGGGGGTATCGTACATTTCGGAGGGGGTTATAGATCTAGAATCTAAATCTTCCTAAGCTATCGTCTTGGAATTTGGGGATTGTCGTTTGCATTTAGTTTTTGTTTTATAGAAGAAGTGGTTTAACTGCAAAACCCACTGGTAGTGGGTTTTAAACTTAAAACCTCGTTTGCTGCCATGGGGTAAATGATGGTTTAGTATTAAAATCTCACCTAAAACAAACAAAATCGAAGCAAAAAATCAGTCACTCAATTCCGGGGGGTGATTTCATTTCAGGGGAGGAGAGGGGGGTTGAATCCCCAAAGCCAACCCCCCCAGGCTACGCCCATGATATATATACATGGGCGCCCGCAGGGGGGTGCAAGGGAATGCACTTGCACCCCCCTGGATTCTGAGTAGCAAAATTTTAGACAATTTTTTTGCATCATTAAATCAATTAACTTCTTAGTAGCCACTGAGCAAGTAGTACCTTTACTGTAGTACAATCATAAGCATGTTAAGTTAATGTTGGAGTTCACTAGTCTAGGCTTAATAGGAATAGATGGCCGACGTGCACTCCAGATTCTAGTAGCCACACTAGTAAATTTTATAAAAATTAATTTCTTAGAAGTAACAATTTAAAAGAAGTTTTGCTTCCACTGAAGTTCAGCTGTAAGGAAAAACTATTATTGCAATAAACTAGAATATGCTAATCATGTATTGATGGCTGACCATGTAAGCTTTATTATAGGCTTTGTAAAGAATTAATCTCTAAAAAAAAAAAAATTAGTCATGTTTGTCTATTGCATACTGTAGTTCACGCGATAATATGAATACCTACTTATTAATTGTAATTTTAAATTATGCTCCACTTATTTGGATATTAGATATATTTTTAAATATTATTTTTGGTTACATGTAGTGCGCTCTATCACAAAACTTGAGTAGCGTAGCGACACATATGTAAAAAAAAAAAAAATTTTACAAAAAGTCTAAAACCATTTGCATAAATGTGTTTAAAATATAGTAAATTATTACCTCCCTTACTAAAGAGACTCCCGCGATTGTTACTATTAATAGTGAATAGTTGTAAAAGTGGTGTAATTAATGAAAAAAAAAACTGCTAGGCATGAATATACTACTCGGCCAAAACTGCGATAGCTGCCCCGTGATGGCTAGCTTTTAGAAATGTGTTAAGGCAAGGATTATTGACAAACAGTTTCATTTCTACCTTTTAGTGTGAGACACTATGGAGTGAGAAATAAGAACCCAGTCACAATTTTGAGACGATTTGTTTAGCGGTTGTTAATTGCCAAGTCGTTGTTGATATTTTCTGTTAGATCTACCGCAGAGAGGCATAGGCCGAACGGATAAGCTTAACAACGCGTACAGTAAATAGTTTCTTTAATTTTTTTATATTTTATTTAATTTGAAACAAATTAAATACATTTAATTAATAAA
>JADKLZ010026218.1:3237-14667 GCA_021533235.1 Biomphalaria straminea | reverse complement strand
TTATTGCAATACATGTATGTAGATATTAATATATTTCATTTTCTTTTTAGTTTTTTCATGGGACTAGAATTTATGGAAATTGGTATTTCATTTTGTCTACGAACATTTCCCTTTGGTTGTAACTGAAGAGCTAGACTTCTTTGTATGCGTAATTTATTCTCTTGATAGCCAAAAGCAAACAATGTAGGATTCTCTGATCTTTGACCCATTCCTCGATGTCTTCCAAAGTGCTCTTCTAGTGGATCCTGACAAAAAACATTGCTAAGGACAGATGGAACACCATGCGAAAGCAAGTATCTTGTAGCTCCACAGAAGCCCTTGACAGTCATTTCTATGCCTTTAAAAGACTGATGTGAAAGAAACATCTTGCTTTTTTGAGCGCTTGTAAAATTTCCAGGACGTTTTTCAATGCTCACTTTCCATTCGTAAAAATATCCTAAAACATCATTTTCAAGAAAAGAAAATCTTTCATCATTTAATGAGGTATATGGAAGAAGATCTGAATTTCTCTTGAACATTCCTCCAACTAATGATGACACATTGAGGCAGTCAAAAAATCTATTCATTAGAAGAATAAGTTTTTTTGTTTCCTCTGCTTCTGGTCCTAATCTAGATCCCATCATTGTGCCTACAGAAAAGCTCAAAACTTGTGCCGCCAAGCGGACATTCATTTTAGAAATGTTAGATAGATTGACATGTTCTGCAGTTAGTTTTGTTTGTCTTGTCTCAGTCTGACAGTCAAGATGATAAACTTCCCATATATGTTTCCAGACTATCTCTTTTCCATTGTTCCATAGTAAATTATTCTGTCCTGAACCACTGCTTAATATATTATTTATTATTGTTTTTATTAAATGAGGAGGGTCAGAGATAAAAAATATGAATCTATCAGGGGAAAAAATGTTAATACATTTATAGCAAATTTCATCTTCATCTGTTATTTTATGCATCTGATACATTTTTTGGTTTGAGGAGGCTTTGTCACTAGTGGAAGCTATGACCTTTAAGCTACAACTTGTTTCCAAATAGCAAACTGCTTCCCAAAATACAGGGAATAAGTCACCTGATGATACGTTTGAGGTTCCGAAAAAACCTAAACTAACATTAATTTGTGTGTTTATACCAACTACAAAAAAAACTAGCACATGACTTGCAATATTTTTTTCAAAATTCTCATTCCAAGAATGAGAATTTACAAAACCAACAACCTCACCACTTCTTTTATCGAACACTAAATCATATTTAATAACCATTTCATCATGGAGCAAAACAACATATCTTTCTTCATCTTTTAAATTTTTTGATAATCTTTTTAATTCCTCAATAGCAGATTTATTGAAACCTTCTTTTGACTGATATACATTAGTATAGTCTCTTAATGTTGAAGATCCTGGCAATTTCAAAATTCCTGTTTTTCTTAAAGTGTCATATGCTACTGGGCTTCTACTTCTGATCAAAATTGCTAGTCTGATCAGCATTGGGTGCCATCTCACTCCTTTGTCTTTAGTTGAAAATGCTTTTTTTTGCTCCATCCAAAAAAGCTTTGCCAATTTATTATCTGTATGTTCTATAACATCTTGCAGATCCCTACTCAAATGACTATTTAGCTCTACACTATCTGTTATCAAAGTCAATTGGAACTGTTTTAATTGTTTTTGACATTCCTTAGATTCCTTTCTAGCATTTTTTAGTTCATATATTAATGTTTCTCTGGTTGTTTTATGTAAGGGGTCATGTTTACTTAATGGCTTATTACCTCTTGAATTTGCTCTCAATAACTTTCTATTTAATAAAATTTTAGCATAAGAGCAATATTTACATATCAAACCAGTTGATGTTTTCTTAATTAGAATTTCACATTTAGTAGCTCTAACAACAGTTTTTTGGCTGCCAATATTAAAATCTTTGTAATAAATTTGATTCTCACTGTTTTTTGGATTTGCATATGGTTGCAAGTTATCATCAACTATTCCAGGACAAAATTTGCGGCATAGAAATAACTTTAAATAATTGTGAACTGTTACTTTTTCTATGCTTTCAATAAAATCTGGGATAGGATTTTCCTTTATGTAAGCAGAAACTATTAAATCTGCTGTAATGTTTAGCTTTAATTTGACTGAAGTTTTCATGTCATTCATCATACCAAGAAGAACATGATTATCATTAGCTTCCAACAAACACCAAGGTGATGGTAAGCATTCAGGATTACAAACATCCTTCTTCAGCTCAGAGAACTTCATGTACTTCACACATTCAGGTAGTGGTTGTGGATCAGGATGTATCTGAAACAATGTGCATTACATTTATTTAAATCAATTTGTTCCTTTAGATGCATAAATATACAACAAAGTTTCAACATTTTAATGAACACTTTTCATTTTAAATTTAAAAAAAACAACATAATTACTATTACAAAGTTATGAAAAAAACATCTAACACACACACACAGAGACACAAATATGCATACAAATATGTATATATATCAGAGAAAGGGCAATTTATTATTTTTTGTTTTAAATATTAATACATAATGTTTATGCCATTAAAAATGATAATTAAATAAAAGTAATAAAACACTGACATTAATATTTAAGGTTTACATTAAATAGAACAAATATTTAATTTCTTGTGTTTAATATATTGAATTTTCAAATGCCATACATACCGGTACTGGAAGTTTACTTGGTAGCTGCTTAGGTGTAACTATTGCATTTTGTGGCATGTATTCTGTAGGTAAGCTCCCTGGTAAAAGGTATCGTGGTTTTCTCTTGAAAGACAAATCTGTACAAATAAGAGTAAATTGCTTATAATGAATTTCAATACAATGTCTAAATACAAAAATAAATAAAATGACTTGAATGAATTCATATTTATTTTAATACTTTTGAATCATATCCCTTACAATAATGACTTTTTAAAAATGCAGCAATATATATATCTATTTCCTAATGGATAATAATATTTGATATTATTATTATAATTATAACTGTATAAATACATAGATAAATATTGTTAGATAGCTAGACATAAAGATGGATTGATTGATGGTGGTTAGATATTTATAGGGTTACTTCAAACTAAGTACTATATTAGTATATAGGCCATATGAACACACATTATATTAAAAATCATATAATTATCATTGAAATGTAAATTATGCATAAAATTTAAGTAAAAACTTACTTTTATATGTTGTACACTTGCTACTGTCAGTTGGTACAAAACAACTTTCTTTGAAATGTCAAGAACATATTGTGGCAGTATCAGGGTTAAATCTAGAATCATCACGATCAATGGCAGTAATAAGAGCATTTCCCCATGTATTATTAGTAGATTTCTTTGGCAATTTGTGGAAGGAAAGACCTCTACATTTGGATCTCTGAGCACAGCATCCAACAACAGCACAGCTGGAACCACCAGGCATTGTAACAGTACAGTAGAAAGCAAAAAACACCAACACAAATCATAGAAGATGAATATAGACATGTAGACCAGGATAGCCCAGATTTTGACAACGTCTATTATCTGGTATATACTATAGACAAATAGATCTAATAGTAATAGAAACTATATATCATCCATCATCAACGATCTAGAATTAAGAATAATCCAATTTAGTGCAAGTCTTTTATTAATCTATTTATAATAAAATAAAATGAAAGAATCATAGAATGCAATCAAATCAGCTGGAAAGTTTAAAAATTAAAATTAAATGAATCTAAATGTACTCAATTATGTAGTCTGGATCTGGATTATAGAATCTAGATCTATCATCTATGAATGAAATTATCAGATACAGAGATGCTGTCATTGGTGGTGAAGCTGGAGAGATCTAGAAACTATCTAGATCAAAATAGCAACAGGATTTCAGTAATAAAATGAACAATTACATCATATATCTAGATATAGATCTATCAAGAGGCTGACGTGAGTAGAAAAACACTACGAACAAATTATTTGTTAGTCATATTTTTGGTAACAGTGCTATAGCATAGCCAGATTTTTATAACAACTAAATCTGATTTACCAACTTAAAAAGATATTTTTCTAACTAGTTTATATCTATATAATTAAAAACCCCATCACTTTTTTTTTTTAAATTTATAGTAGTGTGTATGGTCGTATTTGTAGGTATAGTTTACAGCCATAGTATAGGTCACTAAGTCTCGGTAAATGTTTAGCTGTTTACTACGTGTACAATTACTTTTTATTGAAGTAGGGCCCTATGATTCTATAATGGACCTCATTCACCAATTGTAAATGAACACATTTAGCCACATCATAATATTGATAAAATAGTCAAACATACGGATCACGTGACAGCCTTAAGTATTGCGTAATTTGTATAGAACATATAGAGAAAATGTTGTTTGTTTACATTTGGCGAATGAGGTCCATTCTATTTGGCGAAGAAAAATTTGGAACAATCTCAATTTTTTAAATGGCTTATAGAATAAGTGGATGTTATTTTGGATTTTATTTAGTTAAAAAAATAACTTTTAGAGCTGAAAGTTTGATGCCTATATTTCAATTATTCATAAATACATGATTGCTTTTAATTTTTATGGCTGATTATCCATTTATATATTTAAAAAAATGCATACTGCATAATTTCTCCAATAACACTATACTTTTAAAAAAGTAGGTATAGAATCTATATATACAAAAAGTTGGTAAAGACGTGAGTGTGTGGCTCAGGGACTCACTATTGTTATTTTGTTTTTTGGACTGACTCACTCACAGACTTAACTTCTATCCCCCATTGTATAGGCTACCTAAGTAATAAATGACACTCTCAACTCTCAATATTGTATTGACTCTTTCATTGATCGCTCTTTAAAGCTCTTATTAATAATATACAGTGTAAAAAGAAATTGTGAAATGTGATGAAAAGAGAAAAAAAAAACATATTAGCCAAGCTGGCAGCATCATTCAAACATCGCGAATGTCGCAAAATAAGTTTATACCGGATGTACCTCTACCAATAGTTTGGAGTCTGACGACACTTATTCTTAGTTACCCTTAGTGTTGGCAGTCCTTTATATATAGTCTATGGGCAGAACTTACTAAACTTATCAATACAAATGTAAAAAAAAAAAAATTAACAAAAAATCAAAAACAATTTGCGTAAATTTGTTCAAAATATGGTAAATGGTCATCTTCCCTACTAAGAGCCTCTCTTGTTTGTTACTATTAATAGTGAATAGTTGTAAAAGAGAATTTGAATGAATAAGTGATTTGTAAGATTAGATTTTTCTCTTTCAAAAATGAACAAAGTAGCCATTGCATCAGAACTTTGAATGGATATTATGATGTCGAATTTTCACCATCTTTTCAAGTTTACGAGATCTAAACGGGATGGACGGACGGACTGAAAGACATTCCACACAAAACTAATAGCTTCTTTTCACTTTCAGGGGCCACTGAAAATGCGTAAAAAAAAAGCTTATATTCATGTAATAAAATTTGAAAAAGATCTAGAATGTACACTAGCAGCTATGAATCTGGGCGATTAGAAATATTTTTTTTCCAATTGTTTTTGCTTAATGCAATGTAATGCTTTTAGCTCAGTAAGCAATGACCTTATCACTTGTCTGGACCAGTTGGAAAGGAGTAGGGGGTATCTGGGTGATCACCTTTTAAATGAATGTATATTTTTAAAAAGTGAGCAGGAGCTGCTTATGAAAAAATGTTTACAGTTATCTACATACCTTTCTTTCTACAAACAAAAACGGGGACTAAGTCAACTTATACTACTTTATCAGTCAAGTACAATTTCTTTCCTTTGTTCGAGATACCAAACAAAATAATTAATAACCAATAGTTAATTAACTAGTAAACAGACTTCTAAAAAAAAATCTTCCATAGCTTTAAAATACACTGGTAAGACAAAACAGAAAACACCAAACTGTGGGAGATGGGAGGTCAGAGAGGTGCAGATCATAGAAAGTGGAGATGGATTGGTTACATCCTTAGAGAAGATACCAACAGCAGAGCAGGCCTTAGAGTGGAACCCATAGGGAACAAGACGTAGAGGAAGACCAAAAAAATCGTGGCGACGCAGTGTACTAGATGAAACCAAGAGGACAGGAAAGAGTTGATAAGCCATTAAAACAAATTAGCTATAGACCGTGAAGAGTGGCATGTTTCTACTAGGCCCTGATGATGAATTTAAAAATAGGTTAATTTTTGTATTGACTCTTTTGTTGGCATGTAAAAGAAATAATTGTGCGAAATGTTATCTTGTGTGTATTAACGTGTACAAAGTTTTAACCATACAGAGAAATGGAGTGACTTGATGTATAAGCTTTGTAAAACAAAATACGAACAGATATTTGTGTCATGCTTGTATTGAGTTTTTTGTTTAATAGAGATTTTAAGGGAAGAAACTCGTCCTTGGTAAATGTTATCTCGAGTTTACACACCAACAGACTAACTGTAACTCCAGCTTAAACTTATTAATTATCTGTCACTTTCAAATTCAAAGACACAGTATAACAAATCTAACCACAATTGGTCGTCTGCTTGTATAAAGTATCTTCATTATTCAATACTCTTAAGCGAGCAATACTTGTATATATATTTTTTTTTTTTTATTTCGAAAACGGCTCAAACGATTTTCTTTAAAATTTCAACGTATCTGTAAATTAATGAGAAAAAAATTCTCAACTCATTGGCCACATTGGGAAAACTCGAGGTCGACCGTTATATTGGAAAAGAAAATGTCTTAGTATCGAAAATTTAATTTTAGCTAGAATATTTTATGAATTAAATTTTTTTTCATGACATCAAAGGGAAAAAAAACTTGACACCGCTTACGTCACTAGGCTCATGGCATTACACTTCGCAAACAAGAACAACTAATCAATCGATCTAATTAAACATTTGCGCACAACATTTAGCCATGTGATTCTCTATATCTTCTATACAAATTATGTAATCCATAAAGGCTGCCACAAGATACTTTGTTTTTCATTGTTTTATAAATATTATTAAGTGGCGATTGGTGAATGAGGTCCATTGTTTTAATTTAAATTGCGTTACCCCGTCAGTAACTTTTACTTTGTTATACTCTTCAATTTATCTACGCCTTACTTGCACACACTGAACATGATATCCAGGGTCGACCCTAACATTTGCGGAGCCCTATGTGAAGTGGATTACACGCGGTCCAGTCAGGGTAGGGTTAAGGATAATAAGTAAAAATTAAGTTTTTGTGTTAGAAAATAAATTCGTCTTTGCATTAAAACTTTGTCTATTTTAAGGACATTTGTATGGGTTTCAGGAGATTTCCTGGAGCGTCTTGAAAACAAGGAAACCACGGGAACCCTATTAAAAGTTATAATGGTTTAATTTAATAATTTACACATTGAATTAGCGCGAGCTTAATAACCATCATGGACATAAGATAGGCTTACAGCAGTAAACTAAAATAATTCTTTGCAAAAAAAAAAAAGAAAATCTTAATTCAACACACTCGGACAATGGTTATGCTTGCCCTGATTTGGCAAAATATGTAGGTCACATCTGGGGCTGCGTAGCAGGGGGGTAGCTAGGGATTCGGGGGCCCGGGGGGATCGACCTCTTTGGGGGCCCCTTGCATTTTGACATTCGACATATGACATGAAATAATGTACGCAGAAATATATAAGCCCAAGATCAAATTGGTTCAGTATATCAGTAAACTTTACAAAAAATAATCATTAAGACTCTTTTATTAATAATACCGTTGTTTATTATCTAAATAATGCACAAGTGACAAATCTCAATTAATATCGCTTCACGTCGTGTATTCTGTGCAGCAAAGACATCTATAACATCCACATCGATACTTTCTAGTATTTGTGACTTCACTGACATTAAAGCCATGATAAGCCTTTCTTGCGTCATTGTGCTCCTGGGATAGTTTTTGATGAACTTGAGCTTTGAGAATGACGCAATGGAAGTGAGTGACCTGAGTTAGCGGTATTCGGAGGAGGTTGCAAGGTTTGAGCACACGTAATTACCATATGAAGCCTGTTTCCGCAATATGTATATTGTGGATTGTATTACTGCTTCGTACATCAATGACATCATTGAACAGGCGATTTGCCATTTATTTCATCATACAAACAGGAAAAAGTAACACAGTTTGTCATAAGAGTGTCATCATCCAACAGGTGTGTTGGTTCAAAAAGAAACCCAAAAGTATCCATTTTTATCCCAGCCTTTGTAATCTGTAATTCCCATATGAAATATGCCCAGCACTTCTGTCGCAACGCGTTTGAATTGCAGTTCTATTGACAGTCCTACATTAGAACTCAACTTCCCATAAAGTCTTTTCTTTCTTCTGGTTGTTTTGATTACAGGGAATCCATAGTATTAACTACCTTCTTTTGCTTTTTCGTTGGATTGGGTGATCAGCTTCGTCCGTTTTTCATCATTTTGTAGAAAGCATGAATGGGTTTCAATTTATTTATTGTTTATGTTTTGTGCGAAAACAAAAAGGATTCAGGGTATTCATAAGTGGGAAGGTCCATATCTTGCTATGCTCGAGTATAGAAATACTCCGATAAGCATCACAACTGCTGATGAGTAGAAGACTCGGACATCATTCCAACTGATCCCAAACTATTGTCACAAACTTGATCACCACACATTTTCCTAATAAAATCCGATTGGATGTCGATGTTAATATACGAAATAAAATATTTTGATTGGTTGCTTCCGCCTATGTGTTTTTTCCCAATAGCCTATTGCCATGGGAGTAATTTTTAAACTTTTTTTTTTAAGTTGAAAGAATTTTCTTTATGCAGAACAATTACAATCAGGGGCGGATGGGTGTCAAAATCGGCCGGGCATTCCTACACAATCTGGCCCATAAATTGCATATTATACTTGTCTCCAAAATCATTATGTTTGGTTTGAGCATCGCTAATGGTACACATGCATACAGAAAGATCTATATTTTTTATAGGAAGTATAGGCCTTATGTTGCTTTTTAATTGCTAAGTGTGTAGCCCCTAAAAGGATGACTCCTACTAGATCTAGTAACACTGTTTTCGGATGTGGGCTATTATATTATTTCAGAAAATTAGTTAGATTACACTGTATAGAGATTTTTAAACACGACACGTTTTATAAGACAATATTTTAAAACCTTTAAAAATTTAATACATAGTGGCATCAATGTGGCCCTTCGGTGGCCCTAAGGGCACATTTGGGTACCGGCCCACCGGGCATTTGCCCGAATGCCCATATAATCAGTCCGCCATTGATTACAATACAATATATATATAGCACTTTGCGCGGACAATAGTAAGCCAACAATGGCTATGCAATGTTCTATGTTTTGTAACAAAAATAAGGAAATCCCACAGCGTTAAGGCGGACATAATGTGTTGTTATTGTTACAGCGTTAGAGACGGATTAGCCGGTTAGCGTGATGTGGTACGGTATATATAAACCACCCTTACAGCTCAGGGCCCCGCACATGACACTCGCCCAGGGCCCCGCGTACTGCTAAGGACGCCCCTGTTCGTGACAACAAAGAGAGTAATATTCTTAGTTTATGCTGCAAGCAAATGTTTGATCTCTTTTAAAAGGAAAAAAAATCGGCAACAAATCTATTAAAGATTTGCATTTTAAAATGTAAAACTAACTTTAACTTTTCTCTGTCGGAAAAATATTTTTAAAATGTCAACAAAGTCAACGTACTGAAAGATCTAGATTTGAAAAAAAAAAGACACCTGTTGACACTATTTCCCAATAAAATATATTAATTTATGTATTTACAAACAAATTTCGCATGCCCGTTTGGGCCCTTCCCCCTAAGTGGGGGCCCGGAGGGATTTTGAAAAGCTCCCCCTCCCTCCCCCTTCCTTAGCTACGCCACTGCACTGCGTAGCCACGAGAAATACTGCATTCCTCATTAATTTTTGGATTCAAAGTCAAGCCTTATTATAAATATTATTTTGCTGGTAAATTATTACCATGTGTTCATGCTTCGGTGTCTTAATGTCCCGTACCAAACAAAGGAAATGGTGATAACGTAGCTTCTCTACGCCTTACTTACTCACACTGAACATGATATCTAGCTAGCGGTCAACAGGTTTGCGTACGCTGCAGCCACTTTTGATTTAACTATAAGCCTTAGTAAAAAACTTGGGGTTTGGGAGTGGTGACGAAAGGCCCAAAAAGATTTTAATGGAGGGTTGGACAGTAGCACCAGTAACACCACTGGGATGAATGGATGGCAAAACCTGGTATGAACTTCTTATAGTCCGACAGTCAGGCTGAGCAGGGCACGTATCCCGTATGGGGGACGAACATATTGTCTGGCGTAACAGAGGTGCCCCACGGAAACGTTTCTTTAGAAAGCTAATGAAATGATTTAAGTCTATGATGAAAAAGTGCAACATTTCAGTTTGTCAAAAAGTGCCTGTTTTACCTTATAACGTAGAGATTTGAGTCACTTGATGTTTCGTACTAAAGCCATAATGAATACACTAATTTCATAATTAAATGTATGAACGTAACCATCTGAGAAGTTACACTGCAAAGACTTTCTTCCAAGCCAATAATAGTAGGCCTACAATAGTTTTACACAAAAAAAATGGATTGTAAAACTATAAGACGGACGAGAGCTGTGATTTGTCTTCGCTTAAGAGACTTGATATTTAATCGCCATGCAATTACATTTAGAACTTAAATAACACTAAAGCAACTCTTCAGATTAGTGGTCTTTATCCGATAGTTAATTTTCGTAATTACAAAAATATTTCCAAAATTATTTAACCGAGCAAGGCTCGGCCACCTGATATTAATTTTTAGCGGCCCCCGAAAGGGGAAAAGACGCTATTAGTTTTGTGTGGCCTGTCTGTCCGTCTGTCTGTCTGTCTGTCTGTCTGTCTGTCCGTCCGTCCGTCCCGTTTAGTGCTCAGAAAGTAGAAGAGAAAATGAAAATCTGACATCACGATAATATAGAGCATTCAAAGTTCTGATGCAACGGCTACTTTTTTTTTCTAAAAGCTCAAAATCTAATTTTTAAAAATATTTTATGCAAACAGTATTTAAAGAGAAAAAACCTAATTAGTATGCAATATAAATGAAACCTACTTTAAGACAATTAATAATTTATTATACTGCATAGATTTTCACATTTTTTTTTGTTCCAACATACGAGTAACATACCAGTATTTACTCGTAAAGTGTTCGTGATATTCATCCCTTTGTTCAAGTAGTATAATCTACAAACATATTGTTATCACTGGAGAAAAGATCTTTAAACTGTTTCTTGTACATCTGTTGCTTATTACTTGTTACTTGTATGTTTTCATTCTATTGACATGTTAGCCATTTAAATATATGTATTTATATTGTTATTACAGTACCAAATAATGTAAGCTTACTTATAGAAATAAAAATTTGTTTTTAAAAAAAAAAAAAAAA